>JAECUM010096248.1:0-24569 GCA_016617855.1 Megalonaias nervosa
TATACAAGTGTATTTGACACTGGTTTTGTCTTCATGTAATCAAAATTTGCATTGTTTGTTTTCTCAAAGTGTCAATGCTACTCACTGACGACAGGTCACCCCTTACTGACGAATTTAACTTGTATCTTTTTTCAGAACCCCACCCCCCAAACACTTATCTCGACATCCGCCTATGTCGACAATATTTCCTCGGGCCCGAGGATGTCGACATAAACGGGTAGGACTGTATTGTTAGTATTTAAAGAGAACAATTAATGATTCCTGAATACAATAAAACTTGAACAATTTGAATGTTTCCATTATTAATATTTTCCAGTTCGATCAGTTTGAATATTTTCATATTTTTCTTTCTATTCATAAAACAATTTTTTTCATATTCCAGGTAATTTGTTGATGTTACACAGTTCAAGGCAATGAGATTTAAAATGCTTAGAAACATTCTGTTAGTACACTGTTAAATCTGTTAGGTCTGTACATAAGTTTGAGCAATTTAAGGAGTGTTAGCCAGCAAAAATATTCAACTTTTAAAAGCGCTCTTGTGTCATCTTTTAACATACTCTTTGCTTAGGTAAAATGATAGAAGAGTTCCTGCTAGGTTATCATTTATGCTAACCAACCTTGGCCAAAGAATGACATGTTTTTTCTATGCATCATTTTCTGTATTTGATAAAGTCTATGTAATCTTAGATTTTTATTGAATTACTGAAAGCATTAAGGAGGTGAAATGGTAATTAAGTTAGATTTATTTTAAATTAGATGGAAACTATTTAGAGGCTGAGGTCCAACAAATGTAAACATGGGTCAGTCTGTACTTTGCTGTTGTTGAGGGAAAGTTACTTTTCAGCAGGATCTGATTGGCTGTTTGATCAATGATCCTGCCTGCCATTTTGACTGACAGGTGATTCTTTACACCTGATTAAATGCCTGTTTATTCAAATTGGCTCTGAAGGGGAATTCTTTTCAGAAAGCTTTTCACTGGTATCATATTCTGCTTGCTGGTACTGTATTTGCACTTGAAACATTCATCATTGATGTTCTAAGTGTTTGTAAGAACATGGTGGCAGTACAGATGGCTGCATCAAGGTGAATTGCTGGGTACTTGCCATGTCTTGTGCAGAATATGGTGGTGAAGTCATCAGTGCTGGACTTGTCATCATTGGTGCTTTTTTACCTGGCTGAAAAAGCAGACAGTGAGCATGTCTGGGGATTGATAACCCACACAGCCACAGTCATAAATAGAGCTGAGCATCATTCCATGGCCAATGGCCACATGGTTTATTAGTATCTTTTATTAGAATCTATATCTAATACGAGACATGTTCATGCATTCATTACCTCAGTCGTTAAGGGGAGATATAGAGAAAATGTGAAAACAGGATGTGCTCTTCCAGCTCTCTTTAACCTCAACCTTCTGGGCCACAAAAGAGAGATGATATAAGGGAACAAAGCAGTCTTAGCCACATATTTGGCGTTCAGGAGGAAAGCTTATAAATACAGAGGAAACAAAATTTCTCTTTCCCCAAGCCTCCCAATAATTGCCAATGACTTGTTAACCCCAGCACCTGCAGAGAAACTCCCTATTGGTGCCAGATTTAATCATTTTTATTATGTTTGGATATGCAAAGATAATATCTTAACATTTGAGCAAAATTTGTCAGAGATAATAATTTTAGATTTTCATTCCTTTACAGATTCAATGGCTACACTAAGGAGAGCAGTTTTTCTGTGGGCCTGCAGGGAATTCATCCCAATGATGTGGAGAAAGTTGAAAAGATCATTTATGACACCATTGATAAAGTCATACAGTATGTGACAACATAATTTATAATTTGAAACCTATGGTCTGCTTGTTTATACATCCCTACCACAGATCGTTTCAGTCATTATCTATCTGTATTAGCAACTTGTCTCCACATACTGCTGTTGGTCAACTTCCACATAATACTGAGAGATGAGTTGGCATGCATAATCAGGGTTACCTTTGTATCAGCCCAAAGTAGGTCACATTTAGCTATATTTTGCCCTTTAAAAACTATTTAAGATTTTATGTTTTGGTAAAGAGAATACAGATTTTATTTGAAGATTCATACTTTTTTTGATATATGTGATATCCAAAACAGTAAAACACCAGCATAATAGGGAAAGTGATATCTAAAACAGCAAAACCACTAAGCATGGCTGTATAATTGATATTTAAAACAGTAAAACCACTATTATAATAGTATAATTGATATCTAAAATGGTAAAAACACTATTATAGTAGTATGATTGATATTTAAAAGGGTAAAAACACTATTATAGTAGTATGATTGATTTTTAAAATGGTAATACCACCAGCATACTTGAATTATAACATGCAGACTGCTATCTTTTTATTTTCAAATGGCTTTATCAGTAATATATAAACAAATTTGTTTTCATTAGTTTTAAGTCAATGTAAGATATAATGACATCAAAATGAATTAATGTTTCTGCTAGTATATTGTAGATTTTAAATCGTGAAAATGTCATGGTACATGTATCAAAATGAATTATTGTTTCTGTTGTTCTATCATAGATTTTAAGTCTGTGACAGTATCACGATATTATCACAATACACATACAAATGAATTGATGTTTTTATAAGTTTATCATAGATTTGAAGTCCATGACATTTTCATGATGCATGCATCAAAATGAATTTATGTTTCTAATAGTACATATATATCAATTATTTTACTCCAGAAATGTTGAAATTGACCCTGTCATATACTGTGCTACATTCGTATTTCCTTGAGAATCTTATTTCTTATGATCATGGAGGCATTACTGTTGCATTGCAGTCTCAGATCATTTCAGTTTACATAAGAAAAAGAAATATAATTCTTATGTTTCAGAGAGGGCTTTGATAGTTCAAGAGTAGATGCTTTGCTTCACAGAATTGAGTTGGCTCAGAAACACCAATCGGCAAACTTTGGCCTTGGCATCGCTATGGTGAGTAATAATTATCTATACATCTGTAACAAATAAAACTGTGTTCTATTTAAATTGGCATTGATTTTATGTGCAGTGCAATCTTGTCCTCAAATTACAGAGGTAATAGAACAGTTTTTTTCTGTATTTTTTGGAAAGCTAAAATACAAGTGGAACATAAGTCAGTTGTTGACTGGTTATATTGTGTTGACTGGCTATATAGTCCTGACTGGTTATAGATTGCTGAGTAGTTTAAGAAGCCTCAGGAAGGTTTACAAATCAAAGATAAAGGCAAGAGAGGCAGAATCCTTAAAATCCAAGTCAGATTGTTTTTATAAAAGTCTGAACTCTTTTAAAATGTCCAAGATCTTTTCAGCATGAACATCATTACTGAATGCATCCCAGGTTAAAAAGCTGACCTTCATTAGTCATCTCTTATGATATGTAGGAATGTATTCAATCTGCAATCCTGAGTCAACAAGGATGGACTGAGTGTGCATTCCATGTACATCCCTGAGACAAAAGGGTTTTATTGGGTGTGCATTCTATTTACATCCCTGAACCAACAGGACTGGGCAGGGCTGGGTGTGCATTCTATCTACATCCTTGAGCCAACACGACTGGACTGGGTGTGCATTCATTCTACATCCCAGAGCCAACAGGACAAGACTGGATGTGGGATGTAGCTGTTTATGATAGGGGAAATTATGAGAGTTTGTGCTGTACTTGCAGAGTATGTTCATAGCTGCCAACCCTCACGATTTTGGCATGAATTTCACGACTTTTTCAGTGATTCACAGATTCACGCCGCATGCAAAAAAATCATGAATTCTCCAATTCTCAGTTATTTTAAATCTTTAATAAAATAACCAATTTCCCGTTAAGTGCTAGTCATAATATCGGCAGTTGCCGAAATGGTTCGGAATTGCTGGTCATGATATTAGTAGAACTATAGCCGATTGATAAAGTTGGCCCGGTAACAAGCATTTTAGTGTATTTTAATCTATATTTATAAGGGTAGTTTTTCAAATGCTTTTGAGATAAACTGGGGCCTAACTGGAATTTTGCTCCACGCGTGCACCGCCAACACTGATTTGAATTACCGTTCTGCATCGATGTTGAAAATGTCTTCACCACCAAGGAAAAAGAAATGTATTGCACAAAAAGTGAAGTTTAGTGTGGAATATACCAAATATTGGCCGTGCATTCAGCCATCAAACACTGATGTACATCATGCTTTTTGCGCACAGTGTGCCACAAATTTTAGCATTGGGCATGGTGGCAGAGATGATCTGAGAAAGCACATTGGTAGCAAAAAGCACATTGAGGTTGGGAAAATTAAGAACTCCAGCAGATTTCAGCTCTGGAATATTTTAAGCCATCGACGGAAGGCCTGCAAGTTACCAACGCTGAAACATTGTTTTTGAGTTTTCTTGTTGATCACAATCTACCTTTATCAGCTGGATCCCATGCTAAACATTTGTTCCAACAAATATTCTGGGACTCGAAAATCACTTCAAGAATTCATGTCAAAATTCACTAATTTTTATCCCTATTTTCACTAATTGTGAGCCTGGAGGGTTGGCAGCTATGGATGTTCAGTAGGTACAGCTGTCTTGACAGTGTGGTTGAGGATTGGTATTTTGGTGAGCAGATGAAACAATTAGAACCAAATATATGGAAAGATGTTATGGCATCTGCAGTCATGAAGTAACATTTCATTATTTCTACTCTAACATGTAACCAGTTTGTTTTCCTTAGATATCAAGATAACACATTCTTGTTAGCACCTTTGTTGCTAAATGAAGCCAAAATGTGTGAACATTTTTTAAACTTGGGTGGAATGGATTTAAGACATAGAAGATTCCTCCTAAAGTACTATGATTTGGGAAGTAGCACAATTATTGATGAAACATCTTTTACTCTAGCAGTTGGTACCAGCAAATTTTGGACGTGACTCAGCTGTAAGTATTCTCACTATGGCTTCCACATAGCCATTGTGCTCAGTATGAACAAAATATTTAGCACAATTTTGCAATTTGGTCATGGCAGAATCATTATCATTTTCTTTTCTTTTGGCGATTGGTTTTTTATGCACAATAAAATCCTGTTGTTTAATTAAACATATCTGGAGTGAATCTTCTGCTATGCTCAGAAATGGTCTTGGTGTTGCTGTCATGAATATTTTGTATATGCTCAGAAATGGTCTTGGTGTTGCTGTCGTGAATATTTTCTATATGCTCAGCAACAGTGGACAAAAAGTATTTGTGGGAATAATATATATTTTTCTCTCTTTCATATGTACAGTCCATTGCTTCATGTTGGAACCATGATGGAGACCCATCTGAACTGTTGAAAATCAACCATGAGGTTACATTGTTTAAAGAGCAACTTAAGAAGGACCCTCACTTCCTGCAGAAAAAGGTTCAGCAGTATTTTAAGGTACTGATGTTTATTGAATTAAGTTGAGTTTTAAAAAAATATCCACTTGATTGCACATTTTTTGGTGGTCTTTTTATGTTTCCATCCTAGCAGAGTGATTACCTTCAATTAGTCATGTCTCTTTATCCACCCATATGTACATCTGTACATCCATCCATATGTACATCTGTACATCCATCCATATGTACATCTGTACATCCATCCATCTGTCCATAGAGCTTGTTGTCAGGGTTACACATATCCTGCTTAATGTAGACAAACTAAATGTTGTAGGAATGTTTATATGCATATGTTGATAACATAGATGATTTTAAGATCACTTATATAAAAGATGAAAACCTTGTTAGCACAATTTTGCACACAAAAGAACTCATGACAAAGACAAGTGAAATTTAGTTGGCATGTTTTTATGCATAGTTATGTAGATGAGATAATTAAATTTTTAGGCCTGTAAAGCATTTTTTTTTCAATTTAAAACATAAATTTTGTCATATTTGGAACTTAGACATTTTTTAAAATGAAAACTTTGTTAGCTCAATTGCACAAAAAAAGCTATTTGATAGAAACAAATTATATTACATCAGCATATTTGTAAGCATGTGTAGGCATGTTTGTAAGCATGTGTAGTCATATTTGTAAGCATGTGTAGGCATGTTTGTAAGCATGTGTAGGCATGTTTGTAAGCATGTGTAGGCATGTTTATAAACGTGTAGGCATGTTTGTAACCATGTGTAGGCATGTTTGTAACCATGTGTAGTCATATTTGTAAGCATGTGTAGGCATGTTTGTAAGCATGTATAGGCATGTTTGTAAGCATGTGTAGGCATGTTTGTAAGCATGTGTAGGCATATTTATAAGTATGTGTAGGCATTTTTGCAAGCATGTGTAGGCATATGTGTAAGTATGGTTAGACATGTTTGTTAGCATGTGTAGGCACGTTTGTTGTTGTTGTTGGAGGGTTTAATGCCATTTTTCAGCACACAATAGGCTACACATGGTGGCCAGTATTAATGGTGGAGGAAGAGCCCAGGAAAACCCCGGAAAGAACCACCAACCCACAAGAAGCTACTGGCAGGCATTCTCACATACACACATTGACTGAATCCAAGACTCGAATCCATGATGACAGAGGTGAAATGGCAGTGATCCATAATGGAGAGCGCTTTAGACCACTCTGCCACTCGGGGGCATGTTTGTAAGCATGTATAGGCATGTGTGTAAGTATGGTTAGACATGTGTAAACATGTGTAGGCATATTTATAAGCTTGTGTAGGCATATGTGTAGGTATAGTTAGACATGTTTGTAGGTATGGTTAGACATGTTTGTAAGTATCGTTAGACATGTTTGTAAGTATGTGTAGTCATGTTTGCAAGTATGTGTAGGAACATTTGTAAGCATGTGTCAGCATATTTGTAAGCATATGTTGGCATATGTGTAAGTATGGTTAGACATGTTTTCAAACATAATTTCCTGATTAGATTTTGATGCTACTTTTGCAATTTTCTGTTTCTCATACATTTTTGAACACGAAGAATTTTTGTAGGTGAAACCTTGTTACAGGCTCATGAAAAAAAATTTGATGTCAACAAACTAAACTTGATGGGCATATTTATATGTATATGTAGATTGCCTGGATTTATTTTCATGTTGCTAAAGCAATTTTTCCAATGCATTTTTTAACTCATTCAGTTTTGACCTTTTTTTGCATAAGAGCGGCAAATGTGTTACGCAAATAAAAAAGTCTAGCGTTTATTTGTGTAAATGAATGTAAGCTTGCTTGTGTTATTGACAGTCCTTGGATTGTGTAAAGGATTTATTGATGAATACCCAGTCTTTTGATTCAGCATAGGTTTTATCCATGAATACCCAGTACATACTTTTTTTGTGTATCAAGTATTTGTTATAAAGCGATAGGTGCTGTAAGAGTCATTTTCAGCCCATACTTAGATCCAGATGAAACTTGTATAGGCAATATATGCCACTTTATCATCCTTAAATATGTATTTGATTTTTATATTATCATTATATTTTGATAAAAGTTCCTAACATGAAGTATTTAAAATGAATTATGTACATTTAATGATACTGAACTGAAAAATTACAGATAAGAAAAAAATTCTCAATGCTGAGTGGAATGAACTATAGAAAATTAAATTAAAAAAACCACTGTACCAGATACACAGGTTACACACATCACTGGCTACAAAAAAATCCCAAATCTCTCAATCTCTTTCATAAAAACTCAAGACAAGAGGCAAAACCATTCAAAAATGTAACATAAGTGCACAATTCAATATTTAAAGCAGTAATTTTTGTCAATATATTTGTAACAAAGGTTCAGAAATGAATTTAACAGGATTATTTAAAATCAGGACAACCCACATCGTCTGACACTAAGAATGAGCCCAGATGAAAAATACGAAGAGAAGAGAAAACAGAAGGAGGCAGAAAAACTCAAATCCTTTGTGGACAGTTTGACTGAGGTGGATAAGGAGAAGATATATGAGAGAGGTAGGTTATTGTGTGTACCCAGAGGTAGGTTACAGTGTGTACAGAGTTAGGTTATTGTGTGTACACAGAGGTAGGTTAGCAGAAAGGTAGGTTATTGTGTGTACACAGTGGTAGGTTACTATATGTACACAGAGAAGTAGGTTATTGTGTGTACACAGGTGGTTATTGTGTGTAGACAGAGAGGTAGGTTATAGTGTGTACACCAAGGGGTAAGTTATTGTGTGCACACAGAGGTAGGTTATTCTGTGTACAGAGAGGTGGTTTATTTTTGTACATGCAAAGGTAGGTTATTATGTTTACACAAAGAGGTAGGTATTGTGTCTACACAGGTAGGTTATTATGTGTACATGGAGAGGTAGGTTATTGTGTGTACACAGAGGTAGATTATTTTGTGTACACAGGTGGTTATTGTGTGTGCACAGAGTGGTAGGTTATAGTGTGTACATAGTGGGGCAAGTTATTGTGTGCACACAGAGGTAGGTTACTTTGTGTATAGAGAGGTAGGCTATTGTGTGTACATTGAGGTGGGTTATTCTGTGCACAGAGGTAGGTTATTGTGCTTATACAGAGAGGTAGGTTATTGTGTTTTCACAAGGTTTGTAACTAAGGGAAATTGTAGTTTTACATGCAGAAGTCAATTTCAGACAAATTCAGTCAAACCTCCATTTCTAGAAAACTGCCCAAGGGTCACCTATCAAACTCAACGTTCCTACTTGGCCAGAAGTGTGGAAGGTTACTACACATGGCCCCACTTAAATTATAACCAAACAGCTGTTGTCTCAACATTATGTGTTTTCTAAATAGGCTACAGTGGTATGCATTGTGTGAAACTTGGTGGAAATCAGCAGAGACATTTACAATGCATTTTTTAAATGTAAGTAGCACCATTTTTGTTGCAGGAAGTTATTACATACTTACAGAAATATCTGGTGGTGTCTTCACTATACTGTGACAATGTATGAATAAAGCTGTTGTCTTGAAAGTTCTGGTGACATGCAGTAAGCATAACATTGTTTGACAAAATAAAATATCAAAACATTTTGACAGAATTTCAGAACATTTTGACATTTTCTGGCTCTTAACTTGTCACAGGTTGTTGTTGTTAAGACATGTGATAGTTTCTTGAAAAGGAAACTTTCTTTCACATTAAAATAAAGTGACTTAAAAGTGTAAATGTAAATGCAAGCATCATTACGAAATTTGGGGCTTGGTGTTAAACTGATTTCTTGATTTGCTATACTGTCCTTTTGTTTTCTTGAATATTTATATAAACAGTCATTTTGTAAAGATTTTTAACCCATTGTCTTCATTTGTGGCAATATTGTCATGATTTGGACCCATTTTGGTATCAAATTTGAATTGGGTACCTTTGTAAATATAAAGCAAAGTGGGCGTCTTATTGCAATATGTTCTGGACACTGTCAACAAGTAGGCAAATTAGGCAAAAGTAATCAATAATTGATACATGCTAGATGTTAAGTAATTTTGGTCCCCAGCACTTGTGAAAAGGGAATCAAATGCACACAGATCTGACCTCAGGGTACAAATTTGCATCAGCTTGACCCGGGATGAGTAATTGGTAAAGTTTTCCTTGGCACAGCCAGTTGTTAGGTCGAGAGGACAAGTAGTTTTCCCAAGTGCTGCACTTATATTCAGTATGTTCCATGACAAATATTATCATTGGATAAATTAGAATAGATTGCATTGTGGAATATCAATTGTTGAGACTTGAAAATGTAAAGGGACTTTATGCAGATATTTGGTCATGATGATATTTGATAGTTACATTCAGTATAAATTATGAATTGTTTTTTTTTTCTTCATGAAATCTGAATCTGCATGTAAAAGCAGGTCATATTTTCTCGCTGTGTATAATTCTTATGTGCGTGCCATAAGGAGAGTACTATGTTATGTTGATGTCCATCCATATGCTACTGATTCATTTCTGCACAGTAACTAGAGTTCTCCACCATCTGCAGTTACCAGACTATGTGGACAGCTTGCACGTGGGGTAAGAAAGAAATCTATCAATTTCAGCTTCAGAAAGTCAAAGGTCAAGGTCACTCTTACTTGAAGAAAAAATACCTTTGGCATAATAACATTAGTTCTAAATCAAAATCACATACCAGGACCAGACATTGTGAATGACTTACACTATGGTAAAGAAAGAAATCGATTGATTTTGGGGTAAAACAACTAACAAGTCCAGGTGACTTGCATAATAGCAGTAGTCAGACATTGTGAATGACTTACACTATGGTAAAGAAAGAAATCGATTGATTTTGGGGTAAAACAACTAACAAGTCCAGGTGACTTGCATAATAGCAGTAGTTCTACATCATGTACCTGGACCAAATTTTACATGGCATGGATGTGGAGTAAAGAAGAAGCCTATTGACTTTGGAGTCTTTAGGTCAAAGTTCAAGGTCACATTGTCATAAAGCCGTTAATTTATTTTCATGCAGGTTTGGAGTTGTTGAAGATGCAGACAGCGGAAGAGGATTTGTCATGTCTTCCTACATTGAGAGTTGCTGAAATTGATAGGAAGATTAAACCTGAACCAACAGAGATGGTCTCTATACGTATGTGAATTTAATATTATGTGGTGTGAACACAGTGATGGTCTCTATATGTATCTGAATTTAATGTTTTGTGGTGTGAACATTGAGATGGTCTCTATACATATGCAAATTCAATGTTATGAGGTGTGAACATTGAGATGGTCTCTATACATATGCAAATTCAATGTTATGAGGTGTGAACATTGAGATGGTCTCTATACATATGCAAATTCAATGTTATGAGGTGTGAACATTGAGATGGTCTCTATACATATGCAAATTCAATGTTATGAGGTGTGAACATTGAGATGGTCTCTATACATATGCAAATTCAATGTTATGAGGTGTGAACATTGAGATGGTCTCTATACATATGCAAATTCAATGTTATGAGGTGTGAACACATCGATGGTCTCAATATGTATGTGAATTTAAAGTTTTGTGGTGTGAACATTGAGATGGTCTCTACATACTTGTAAATTTAATGTTTTTTGGTGTGAACATTAAAACATTTTCTGTTTGTGCCTTATGGGGATGATATTGTCTATTCATTATTCAAAACTCCTATGTCAGACAAATTTTGAATTCTTTCCTTTATGCAACAGAATTATTGGTATGTTCATTATTGTTTAATTAAAGTTTCTTTTTTGTGTAATAAATGAAAATGGGCTGTTTTTGAAGATCTCTAAAGAGATATTTAATTAATTGATAAATTAAGTTGGTCAAATAAGTGACTGAAGAGTGAACTGATTTTTGGGTTGATATTTTCCATCCTCAGACTCTTTCAGATCAAATTATTGATGTCTGTGATATAGGTACAGCCATGTAACTAATAATATAAAAGTCACAGATATGAGAATGAAGAATGAATAACAGGATACAAATTATTTTGACTGTAATTTTTCTGAGATAATTTATTTACAATAAAAAGTGTGATTAAAATGTAATTTTAAAATTTCAATTATAATTTTTTCATTAATAATTTTATTTCATAATTTGAAAATAATATTTTTATAGAATGAATGATGTTTTTGTTCTACAGATGGTGTACCACTTCAATACAGTGCTCAACCGACCAATGAAGTCACGTATGTGAGGATGGTATCAGACATAAGTAAAGTACCAGATGAACTCAAGAAATATATTCCCCTCTTCTCTGGTGTTATTACAAAGTGAGTTACTTCTTTGCGTAATTCCCTTCAGTTCTCCATCGTGAACCACTGTATTGCTTTTTCAGACACATTAACTGATTATAATGTTACGATTACATTCACAAACTTGCAATTCCAGCCCTCTAAAATTAAAATAAATTTTCACCATTCTTTTTGGCTTTGTTTAGCAATAGAAGTGCTAAAATATCTATTTACGAAGGTGGAAGTCAGACAAGAGTGGTCTCAGTTTTTTATCTACATGTGCATGATATTCCATCTCAGAAAATGGGAGGACTTGTTTTTACTTGGCTTTTTTTGCAAGACAAATCGCTGGAAATTACAATCTGTACTGATGTTAACATGACAGCCTGGGGTGCCTACCAACTGCCTTCTTTAAAAAGCCATCAGGGTTTGGCCTCTTCAGGAGCGCACATTACATACTGGTTTCCTGGAGATGGACGCTGTTCAGTGATTGCAGGAGATGCTGTCAGTTAGGAGATAGTGGAAATCTAAGTCCCCAGACCTTGCCCTCTGGTTTGGAATATTACCAGATAATCACTATCAACAAATTCACGTTCAAGTCATGCGTACTCAGTGTCCTAACCGACTCACTGTCCTAATGGAAAAAGACAATTCACACTGAGTCGCCCATTCAGCCCAGTCTTCAGTTGATTCTATGCCTAATGAAGTCAACTTCCCATGAACCCATTAGTGACAAGATGGAATGCAAAGCTCTAGACCTTTGTCTTTCCACTCCCAGATCTGAAAGTCAAGGAAGTCTGTACTCTTGCCATGAATGTGTCTCTAAAGTCTTGCTAAACATGAGGGAATCAGAGTGATGTCTCATTTTAATTGCTTCCATTAAATAGAACAAATCATGGATCAGTGATCTGTTGAACTTAGCAGTAGGATTCCCAGGAAGATTCTACATTCTCATGACCTGCTCAAACAGCCATGATTGCATGTTTCCCATCTGAACCCAGAGATGCTCAACATACCAACTTGATTCAGATCATGCAGGCAATCAGAAACAATGGTTCCCGTAATAAGAGATAGACAGAATTACTTGGACAAGGAAGTCCAAAACCTTGGAATCATATGAGGTGAAATTAAGTTTTCTTCAAGTACCATTTAACTAAACATGGGACCCAGCATGGTACTAAGGTCAGTACCATTTAAATATACATGGGACAAAGAATGACATAAGGGCTGTACCATTTAAATAAACATGGGAACAAACATGATACTAAGGTATGTATCATTTACCTTTATCCTCTCTCAGACCATCTGGCAGGGTCAAGATCATTTGTTTGCACAAGTTTTCCTTATCAATACTCCTAAACAACTTTGAGAATTGCCATAAAACTTTAAACATACATTGATCCCAAGGTCTAGTTTGTCCCAAATGAAAATGATGTTGCTCAAAAATCCAATATGGCCACCACAACAGCCATCTTGAGAATCTTCTGTTTTTGCTAACCCTCCTGAATGAATGGTCATATCAACATATTCATTTTTGGTAAAGACTTCGTCTAATACTTAGTTGATGCTAAATGAAAATGGTGCCTTTGACATCCAATACGACCGTGGCAGCCATCTTGAAAATCTTATCGTTACTCCTTTTGAATGTATTGTCATATCAACATGGACTTTCCACTGAAAGACTTCTTTTGAATGTATTGTCATATCAACATGGACTTTCCACTGAAAGACTTCTTTTGATATCTAGTTTGAATGTATTGTCATATCAACATGGACTTTCCACTGAAAGACTTTTTACGATATCTAGTTGATTCTAAGCTAAAAGGAGCTGATGTAACATTGGGTATGGCTGCCATGTCAGCTAACTTTGAAATCCTTGTGATTGCTGCTCCTCCAGAATGGGAAGTCATATTGACATGAGGTATTCACCAGAACATTTTTATGTCTAGTTTGTCTTGAATGAAATGGTGCCAATTGGCTATCCAATACTACCACCTCAGTGACAATCTTGAAAATCTTGTTCTAGCTTCTCCTGAATGGATGGTCATATCAACATGGAATTTTAGACGTAAAGAATTTTTTGGATGTCTAGTTGGTCCTAAATAAAAATGATGCTTATCTAATGTCCAATGTGGCTGCTGTGGCAGCCATTCAGAAAATCTTATGATCGCAAATACTGTGGAACAGAAAGGCATATTGACATGGGCTGTTCACCAGAAGACTTCTTATGATGCCTAGTAGGTCCTAAATGAAAATAGTGCTTCCCTGACATTTAATATGGCCATCGCACCAGCCATCTTGAAAATCTTTGTACCACTACTTATTCTTGAATGGACAGTCGTATCAACATGGGGTTTTTGTTCAAAGACTAATTAAGATATTTAGTTGGTCTTAAATGAAAATAGTGCTGATTTGACCTCAAATACAGCCTCCCTTGCAGCTTCTTTGAAAATCTTGTTATCCCAACTTCTCCTAAATTGAAAGTCATATCAGTATGGAGTTTTCACCAGATGACTTATTAAGATGTATAGTTAGTCATGAATGATAATGATACCAATTTAAAATCTAGTATAGCCTCCATAGTGGCCATCTTGAAAAATCTTGTGATATCTACTTCTGCAGAATGGTGATTATTGACATGGAATTTTCACCAAAGACTTTATACAATATCTAGTTGGTTCTAAATGCAAACAGTGCCAGTCTTATTACAAGTATGGCTGTTACAATGGTCATCTTGAAGATCATGTTGTTGCTTCTACACCTGCTCATATTGGAATGGTTTTTCACCTTAAGTCTTCCAATGACGTTGAGATTTTTTTAAAATGAAAATGTTGCTAATCTTACATCCAGTATGTCTACCACAATGGCTAATTTGAAAATATTATTATACAAGGGTATCAGAGATGGTTTCAATACTCAGCAGTTAAAAGGAAGTAATGTTTGTATCATGAATTCCTGGAAATTAGTTTGAACAGTAGAGCATCAGTCCCATTGAGGGACTCTTATTTTCTGTAGCCATAGGTTACAAATCCTGGGAAGTAAAGCTGTCATACTTGGACTGATGAATCTGAAACCTATGCCCTTAAAAATCCATAAAACCATACCCTTTCTTCTTGTACAGCCTGTCATCCACTTGACAAGTTTCTGTAAGATATTTGTCTCAGAGATTTAAATTTTCCTTATGTATTTTGTAGCGATGTTAACAATTGAACTAACATTTTGTTAATTTAGTTTTCTTAATTATTATACTTTTATGCCTGAGCATGTTGTTGATAGTCTAATTTTCAAATTATATTTTTTCAAATTATAGGATGGGTGCAGGACCATATGACTACAAACAGTTTTCCCACGAGGTGGAGCTGTACACTGGGGGCCTTGGTTCTGGTACTCACATTACAACAGATCCTAATGACTGTTTAGCCTTGGAACAGGTAATTCAAAGAGAATATCCATGAGACTTTAATATGAATTATGAGTTGGTATGACCTAGTCATAAACTCCACAGGTACAGGATCAGGAGGTCATTTGTTTGAGTTCCACCCTCAGAGGGGCCTGAGTGGCTGAGCGGTCTAAGGTGCTCACCTTTACAGGTTATTCACACATCTCAACTCTTCTTGACTTTCATGGGTATGTGAGAAAGCTTGCCAATAGCTTCCCAAGGGTTGGTGATTCTTCCCTGATTCTTCCTCCACCAAATGTACTGACTGCCATGCATAGTCTATCATGTGCTAAAAATGAAGTTAAACCCCATGAAAGCCAAACCAATCCACCCTCAGAGAACTATCATGGCACAGTGGTAATTGTGCTAGGCTCACAATCATTGTGTTGGAGATTCAAATTCTGCTCAGACCAATCCAGGTCTGCAGCAGCAGTGTTTGTCTTGGCATGGCACTTTACTCCCTCATAGATAATAGTCATTCATGAGGTGATATGAAGTTAAATACCAGATGATCAGTCAATCAGTCAGTTATCATGTACATTGGTGTAGTACCCTAAAGTAAGGCAATTAACCTAACTTGTGTACCAGCTGATGCAGCTGTAAATTGGTACAGAACCTGAAATGGGTAATTTTACCAGGGAAATTAAATGAAAATGGTGTGTGTGTGTGTGTGTGTGATTTAGTTTTTTAACGTAGCTTTAACAATTTTTCAGTCATATTGCTACGATGTCTGCAGTGTGGCAGTTTATAATGATGTCTAGCACTGGGCATCATGCCGCAGACATGTAGCATGATGTCCCACCCAGTCACATTATCCTGACACCAGGCCGACCAGTCCTAACACTAACCTCTTAATGCCAAGCGAGGCAGCTGTTAGTGCCATTTTTTAAAAGTCTTTGGTATGACTCGGCCGGGGTTTGAACCCGCGACCTCCCGCATCCGAGGCAGACGCTCTAACCACTAGGAGCTGTCCATGACTCAGCCGGGGTTTGAACCAAATGAAAATGGAATTCAGAATGAACGCAAACGCAGTGTAGAATGAATGCAGTATGAAGAAAATGGAGAATGCAGATGCAAAACACAGAATACACAGCAATGAATGATAAATGAAAATGAAATAAAACAAGAGTCCATTTAATGCATGGATTTGAAAATATATTTAGCTGTATTCAGGTTTGCTGATAACTTTCAATGGCTGGAAGCCCTTTTGCAAGATAATCCATGATAAGATGCCTTTATCTTAACAATGAAAATGTTTCACTGCTTCCAAGCCATAAGATAAGCTACCAAAGCAATAGTACTCTTCCATTTAATGTCATTTGAAATGAATGCCCAGATTTTGGTTAACTTATTCCAAGTTTATGAAGATGAATGAATAGAAACAATACACACAAAATCAGAATTATATTCAGGAACCATAAATGAAAAGCTATGAGATTATGACTGAAATACAGATGTAAATGGAATGAAAATGAAATGTGGATTTGGTCAAATTACACATCTCAGGGTCTTGTACATACCAGCATCAACCTGTGGTTCACCTGCAATTGGCTGGCATCCCATTCAACAAGAGTGATACACTTTTTTCACTTCCAGCTACAGTAAAACCTGTTATGAGAGACCGCCCCTTCTGCCAACAAAAAATGGTCTCTCAAGACAGGTGGTCTCTCATAACAGGTTTGTGCAAAAAGACCAGTTTCCAAAGTCCAGTTTCAGAACAATTAAAAGAAAAATGACCACAATCACCATACATA
This sequence comes from Megalonaias nervosa, assembly GCA_016617855.1. Taxonomy (NCBI): domain Eukaryota; kingdom Metazoa; phylum Mollusca; class Bivalvia; order Unionida; family Unionidae; genus Megalonaias; species Megalonaias nervosa. The sequence continues at coordinate 16,794 of JAECUM010096248.1, forward strand.
TATTCTATTCTTTAATAATAAGTTCTTGCTAAAATATTGTATGCATTCATCTGAAAACAAAATTATATAGCAATAAAGATATACTTCTGTCATTAAACATGAAATCACATTTACATTCGAAGATCACATGTACATGTATTAGCATATGAAATTGTTTCTGATTTTCTCCTTTTCCTTTATAGCACCTTAAATTTGTTTTACTGACGCTTAAACTGCTATTTTGCAAGTGGTCTGCTCTTTTTCATTTCTTTCAGTTACAATAATTATTTTCTCCAATGTTAAAATTTGATGTACTAGGTGTTAACATTATTAGTTCTCAGTTATAATAATGATGGTAAAGATGGTTTTGACTATGCTTTGGGAAAATATGAAAAATCTATACATGTGCGTTTCATATCTAACAATTAATGAAATGAAAAGAAAAATTTATTTCATCCAGAAACAAAATCATTTTTACTTAAGAGACAAAAGTCAACAGATTATGTTAAAGAAGACATACAGGGATTAACTCTATAAACAAAGTGTGTAACCGGGTCGATGAATAGACAGCTTGGTGTTTGGGATGTAATCAATGTAACATCGGGGAAATAAACCCCAACAAACATCACAAGCCTTTATCACCATCAATTGAATCCTGCAAATGATTCTCACTTGCTGGTTTAATAGAGAAAAACCTTATTCACCCCAAGCAATATGAATTAACTCTAAAGACAGACAAAATATACAACCACTACCATAATTTCAGCACTAGAATGGCAGTTCACAATATGTACATTAGCCTGGTTTATAGACTGTATGATCTGTCACTATATACCAACCGGTAGCCAGACCACCACCCCTTTTTGTTTTTGATCAGAACAATCTTTTACTATTCAAGCGATCATTGTTACAAATGATTACATAAAGGTCAGTGGTGTCTTCTCTGTTCTCGCGATATGGTCATTCATTGAGCTGGATACAGGGTCCTATTTGTACATATGAGTGGTAGCTACCTTAGGCCGGGAACCAGTCTAATTGCTGGAATAATCTACATGTACTTTAGTCTGGCTTACAATAGAAAATATAAAACACTATAAGTATACGTACAAAATTTCAGATACCAAGCAGTCATTCTTACAGGGATTAAATAAAGGTCGGTGGAGTTTATCCCAATTTTTGCGATGCAGTCGTTCATAGCAGTGTCGAAATGCATATTTTGCAAAGACATCATGGTCACATTCAGCAAGTGGTCACTTATCTAATAAAATCTATCCATAGATTACAGTTGTGATTAGAAATGACAGGTGGTCGCTCATAGCAGCTTGTCCTGTACTGAAACTGGGTCAAGTTCAAGCTGATGTGCCATTGGATGAAACCTTAAACACCTAACAGCACATGAATGCCACAAACAAAAGAGATGAAGTGTGTTGACAGATGTTGTATGCAATGAACTGCTTGTAACAATCTGTATGTTTTATTATTCAGTTGGTCTTAAATACAGCAGTATAATTGATTCTATATATTTCATAACAGGTCAGTCTTGAAATTATTCCTTGAAGTCTACTAGATGGTTTTACTAAGGGGCTATCTACACTGTATGGTACGAAAATTTAACTCATGAATTTCATTTGCAAGACTATTTATAGCTCATTTTCAGTCTTAAAATAAATGTCTTTTTCAGGGCCTTATATTTTCTTCTCATTGTCTGGAGAGAAACACAGAAAAGATGTTTGCATTATGGACTGAAATTTTCCGCAAGTAAGTACACCAGTCAGTTGTTGTATGATAGACTATAATGAATGAAGGACATACAGAGGTAACCATATATTATATGATGGAGAATTTGAAAGTTTGAAATGTCCTCAGCCAATCCTTTTTCAGGGCCTCTTATTGACGTCATACATTTCCAATGTTCTTATTGATGTCATACATTTCTAATCCTCTTTCAGGGTCTCTTATTGATGTCATACATTTCCAATCCTCTTTCAGAGCCTCTGATTGATGTCATACATTTCCAATTCTCTTTCAGGGTCTCCTATTGAGGTCATACATTTCCAATCTGCTTTGTAGGGCCTCCAATTGATGTCATATATTTCCAATCCTCTTTCAGGGTCTCCTATTGATGCTCTACATTTTCAATCCTCTTTCAGAGCTTACTATTGATGTCATACATTTCCAATCCTCTTTTAGGGCATCCTGTCAATATCATGCATTTCCAATCCTCTTTCAGGGCCTTCCGTCAATATCATACATTTCCAATCCTCTTTTAGGGCCTTCTGTCAATGTCATACATTTCCAATCCTCTTTTAGGGCCTTTTGTCAATATCATACATTTCCAATCCTCTTTAAGGGCTTCCTATCAATATCATACATTTCCAATCCTCTTTCAGGGCCTTCTATTGATGTCATACATTTCCAATCCTTTTTCAGTGCCTTCTATCATTGTCATACATTTCCAATCCTCTTTCAGGGCCTCCTAGTGATATCATACATTTCCAAACCTTTTTTAGGGCCTCCTATTGATGGTCATACATCCTGGTTTACAGACAATTCAGAAGATAAGACAATATTGCAGCAGCTTTTGCAACACCTCAACAATCTTGAGCTAGTTACTTATGGGTAATGGGGGTTTTTTTGGCACTATATAGCCTGTAATGTGCTGACGTGCCATTAAACCCTTTGCATTCATGTATGCATACTTCCCCCAAAAATCCACAATTTTTCTTTAGTGCACAGATTAAAGTAAATTATGGCATAGAAATGAAAGACAGTGAGACAGCAACTTCTGAATTAGCAACAAATGTTACAAGAGTATTTTGAAAGATTTGAAAGGTGTCAGGTAAAGAAATGCAATATTAATTACAAGGTCAAACAGATCTGATAGATTCTGAGCTATAATGGTAATGCTGATTTAAAAACTTAGCACCTTTTTTCCAGTGCCGACCTCACAGACAGTAACAGGCTAACAACCCTCATAAAAATGACTGCCACTGACATGGCAGCTAGCTTGTCACATGCAGGCCACAGTTATGCAATGACACACTGTGCATCACACCTCTCCCCTGCAGCCAGTCTGAAGGAACAGTTCTCTGGTGTAACACAGGTTTGTTTTCGTGTACTTCACTGAGTCGCTTTCTTTATAAACTTTTCTCTGTCACAGCCAGTTTCAAGGTAACAGTATTTGCCATACCTTTGAAGCAGAAATATAGGATTGACTATTCTGTTGCCAATAGTGGCACTGACAGTGTTTTCAGGATTAACAATCATGTTAAAATTATGTCCCGATTTTGTATGAAAGCTTTTGCACTTGCCTTCATGTCTCAAATACTGTCTCATGCACAGTCAGTAAACATCACAAGTCCATTCATGTTGAGAATGTTTGTGTACCTGTGCCCAAAGATCAAAAGTAGATGCCAGTGGTCTATTTTACATACTTCAATGATTGCATTTGGTATGTTGGTCATGTACTACTGAAGTAGTCAAAACAGTAGCTTTTGGCAGATTTCTTTATGCTTTAGTATGAAATTGTTGTCACAGACCTGCTAACCCTTACGATTTTGTTTTAAGTCTGAACAAAAATGACCCTTAAAATACAGACTTACAGAATAAAAGCAAAAGCTATGGAAAAATGATTGTTGCTGAAAAATCTGAATAATTGTTTCATCCGTCTTTGATTTGGATCCGGGTTTCATATTATAATTAGTGGAGTTAGTCAGGGAACAAGACTGATTTAACAGCAGTACCTGAAATGCTTTAAACTGCACATATTTTTCATGCAAAGCATCTGCATGATCAAACTGTTCATCAAAGAATTTTTAAAAAATGGTGTCCAGCAAGTGATGCATGTTGAAGACGAAAAGGAAAATAAGCCTCTTAAAAAGTGTTAATAATCAGCTCAGAAGAATAAAATATTCAGATTCTTGTGGATAAAAGCAGGAAGGACACAATTATGTCTATTGGACATCACATGTCAGTTTGAGTATGTCTCGTGGCAGGAGATATGTTTGCCATCATCATGTGAAATGGAAAAAAATTCCATGAATTACGACATGTTGAGAGATAGAAACAGGACATTGAGCAGCATAGGGTTTGGAACTGAAGATTATGTAACTGGGCTAGTGGTAAATAAGGTCTACATGTACTTTATAAACGTTTCAGTTGAACATAATGTTTACTGCCACAGCATGTTTCATATACCAAACTTTTAAATGCTTTGTCCAGCTTTATAATAGCAGTTTGTGATATTTTGTTACACCTTACTAAAAACTGGTCAAACTTACAGAAAATAATCAACTGCCTTACAGAGACAGTCTTGTCAGGGTTGGCAGGTCTGTTTCAGTTACTTTTTTTAATTATGAAAGGATATTTAAAAGTGTACAAGTTCATTGATATGTAAATACAATGAACCTCTTATATAAAAATTTAATTTCTTATTAAAACTTTTTTCCTTTTTGTTATTAGACTTTTCTGTCTCAACCATTCAGTGTAACTTTTATATGAAAATGTGTGGAGTTTATGAAGCAGAATACGTAATTAAAAAAGTTTTAATTATAATTACTTGCATAAAATTGCTGATTCATCAAAATAAATCTTCCTGTAAAAAGCACTGTCCAAAAAAACCTAAACAGATTTGATTTTGATCACACCCACACACCACACACCCCCATATCTATGCAGAGGTCATATTGTATTGCCTGTGTCCATCTGTCCCATCCCATCCTATATCGGGCAAACGTAAATTTTTCTGTTTTTCTACGAGTAACTTTCAGAGGACTGCATGGAATGAAGCCAGATTTGGTTTAGGACTGTATGCTGGGAACATTTGCCATCTATACTTGCTCACAAGCCAGGTCCAACTGCAAACAAGATGGAATCTGATCTGCCATCACATAATGCTCTGGCAGATTACAGTCTACTAATTACTCCTAACAAACTGTATGGACTCAGATCAGCTGGAATATTATGAGCCAACATATCTGGGTGTGTGCAGTTTGCATTTGGACATGATTTATAAGCAAGTATTTATGGTAGGTCATGCTTGATTTTCACCTTTTTCTGACAGAGTTGAATGGAATTAAGCCCCTGTTTGACTCAGAACCTTACCCTTGAATTGCATGATGTTGTAATTGCTATGTTGATTAGGGATCCTAAACCGACTGTATATGCTGGACATGAAGAACAAATCAGTTTACTAATTCAACAGCTGGACATAGGCCATAATGTGCCCATAATTATCCCTTGCATTTGTTTGGTCATTTTGTTTTTGCAGTTCTTTATAAACATTATATCTGCAAAGATGAAATAGGTATGTAATCTTACAGTGTATCTGCTCAACTTATAAAACTCAATTATTGAGTGATACCATGTGCTTTTACTGTGTTGTCTGGCAGTGTTGCAGTACCTATAGAACAAAATGTGTGTAGCCTAGACCATTATTAACCTGAAAAAGATAACAGCAACATCATATAACTTTTTATATCAGCCTCAGGACATATTTGAAGACCTGATCTTTCATATCTGACTTGATTAGAATCTCCCATAAGTTAAGTGTTATGCATTTGTGAAGTGGTAACACACTGTTTTCAGTGATTAAGTAAATTTTAAAAAGCATTAGAGGTGTATAAAATACTATTGTTGGATGAAATTCTGTAATATAGATTCTGAAAGAAAAAAATATCATTTGTATAAATAGATAGTATCTAAGATAACTGGTGAAGTAAGGAAAGATCTCTACTGAAACTTAAGTACAAAAGGATCACTACTAAAACAGAACTGTGCAAGGATGACTACCAAAACTGAAGCAACTGCAGATCCAGCACTGAAAATGATACAGTTTGTGGTACATTTAATATTTGAGTTTTTCAATGGGTTTTTTTTGTTACAACTTTTAATACATTCTTTTTAATATTTTTTTATTTGATTTTATAATATCTGGCTGGTATCTAAATTTTCAGGAAAAAATAACTGGCAAGAGCCATTAGAATTGTGGGATTCCTGGTACAGACATATATCTAATTTAGACTTTAAAAAAATAACCATATTTTTTTTTTTCATTTGTACAGGTATCTTTGATGAAAAAGATTGCTGAAAGTTCTGACCAAAGTGAAGTTATAAAAAATTTGGAAGAGATTAGCAAGTATGTGATGAACAAGGACAATATGAGGTATGGGCAAGGATATGAGGTATGGGCAAGGATATGAGGTATGGGCAAGGATATGAGGTATGGGCAAGGATATGAGGTATGGGCAAGGATATGAGGTATGGGCAAGGATATGAGGTATGGGCAAGGATATGAGGTATGGGCAAGGATATGAGGTATGGGCAAGGATATGAGGTATGGGCAAGGATCAGACATTTTTTAGCTTACACGGACAATATGAGGTATGGGCAAGGATCAAACATTTTTTAGCTTACACAGACAATATGAGGTATGCGCAAGGATCAAACATTTTTTAGCTTACAACGACAATATTAGGTATGGATATGAGGTATGGGCAAGGTGTATTAGATATGGATATGAGGTATGGGCAAGGTGTATTAGATATGGATATGAGGTATGGGCAAGGTGTATTAGATATGGATATGAGGTATGGGCAAGGTGTATTAGATATGGATATGAGGTATGGGCAAGGATCAGACATTTTTTAGCTTACACGGACAATATGAGGTATGGGCAAGGATCAGACATTTTTTAGCTTACACGGACAATATGAGGTATGGGCAAGGATCAGACATTTTTTAGCTTACAACGACAATATTAGGTATGGATATGAGGTATGGGCAAGGTGTATTAGATACGGACAATATGAGGTATGGGCAAGGATCAGACATTTTTAGCTTACACGGACAATATGAGGTATGGGCAAGGATCAGACATTTTTAGCTTACAACGACAATATTAGGTATGGATATGAGGTATGGGCAAGGTGTATTAGATATGGATATGAGGTATGGGCAAGGATCAGACATTTTTTAGCTTACACGGACAATATGAGGTATGGGCAAGGATCAGACATTTTTTAGCTTACACGGACAATATGAGGTATGGGCAAGGTGTATTAGATATGGATATGAGGTATGGGCAAGGATCAGACATTTTTTAGCTTACATGGACAATATGAGGTATGCGCAAGGATCAGACATTTTTAGCTTACAACGACAATATGAGGTATGGATATGAGGTATGGGCAAGGATCAGACATTTTTTAGCTTACAAGGACAATATGAGGTATGGGCAAGGATCAGACATTTTTTAGCTTACACGGACAATATGAGGTATGGGCAAGGATCAGACATTTTTTAGCTTACACGGACAATATGAGGTATGGGCAAGGATCAGACATTTTTTAGCTTACAAGGACAATATGAGGTATGGGCAAGGATATGAGGTATGGGCAAGGATCAGACATTTTTTAGCTTACACGGACAATATGAGGTATGGGCAAGGATCAGACATTTTTTAGCTTACAAGGACAATATGAGGTATGGGCAAGGATCAGACATTTTTTAGCTTACACGGACAATATGAGGTATGGGCAAGGATCAGACATTTTTTAGCTTACACGGACAATATGAGGTATGGGCAAGGATCAGACATTTTTTAGCTTACACGGACAATATGAGGTATGGGCAAGGATCAGACATTTTTTAGCTTACACGGACAATATGAGGTATGCGCAAGGATCAGACATTTTTTAGCTTACAACGACAATATTAGGTATGGATATGAGGTATGGGCAAGGTGTATTAGATATGGATATGAGGTATGGGCAAGGATCAAACATTTTTTAGCTTACA
>JAECUM010096249.1:0-12500 GCA_016617855.1 Megalonaias nervosa
ATAACAAATATTTCTGCAACTGTTATAACATGATAGATATAGTAACTTAAATTTTGATCTTAAAGTCTGTTATCACTTTACAACTTCATCCTCTTAAACCGGTATTCATATTTCTCATAACTCGTTTGCTGACATGACCAGGAGCGAGAAGCATTAAATCATTTTTGGGTGCAAATCATTAAATCATTATTGGGTGCAAATTAATTAATGTCATTCTAATGTTGAAATTCCCACACGTTGAAAATCGATTGACTTGAAGTTAACAAATAACACGACCGAGATAACCAGCAGGATCGCATACTATACATATTCAACATAGGGAGTGTACATAATAAAACAAGTGCCAGAGGCTCATACATCTGTTGCAATCTGTAACCTTGTATTTTCCGTCACTATGCATTTGTACACTACGGGTTTGTCCCCTTGCGATAATATACCTACCATGGTTCACTTCGTACCCGAAATAGTAAGTAAGTGTGCAACTCAACAGGCGGAAAGCTACTCAGTAATCGTACTGTCGTTGGTAGACAAGGCTCGTTAGATCGTACAGATTTATTTGCATGTGGTCCGCTAATTATCGATTACTTACATGTGTTCATAAATATCCATACAACTACTTTAAAATTGTAAGCATAAATAGTGAATACAGTTCATTTTACTTTATTTTATTACAGATTCATTTGCAAAAGAAGGATAAAATCCAAACGGGCTCTATTGCTTCAAACAGATTTATAAATTCGCCAGGCCAAGAAAAAAAATCTAAGCAACATTAACCTTGAAATCTTCGACAAATTGCGTTCATGCACTGTATGTCCTATTATTTGTATTTTCGTCTAAGTATCATCTCTATCGTTTGTAATCCATTATCCATATAAATGTATCCGTCTTTCGTGAACTGTACCTTGAATCTGTCAAATAGACAAATAGCCGAAAAATATCATCGTTCAACGTGATGTAATGTGGTCTTTGATTCAGTCTTTAACTACTTTCATATGCTTAGTCATTGACAGTGATATTTCTAAGTGTTACTTTTAACATCAGTTGTCTTCATTTGGTAGAAACGTACTCATTGATTTATTGCGAATAACAACGTTATTGCTCTGAAATACGTCGTGCGATGTGATCTGAAGACAAAGTGACCCGATACAACTCTTCCACAAATTTACTGAATTTTAGCTAGTCATTGTAAAATCCAGTTATGTACCAGACAAAAATGATTCTTATTATTCGTTTCACATATCAAAAATACTTGTTTTCTAATACTGTATCAGTCATGGGCGGTTTCATTGACGAATCATGCGAGCATTACCTTTTAACTGTAACACAAGAGTGTCTCTGACGGTATATTGCACTGGGTTTTTTTTAGGGGGGTTGTTTTTTGTTTGGGCTTTTGGGGGTTTTGTTGGGTCTTTTTTACATTTTACACGAGCTCACAAACTGAAGCAGTAACTCCCTTATTTAAAAATATTATCTTAAAGATATTGCATTGCCAAAATTGTAAAACTACAAAACAAAATTATTGAAGCATGTTCCTGTTCCTGTCCATTATATATATATATATATATATATATATATATATATATATATATATATATATATATATATATATATATATATATATACAGAACGCATCATTCATTGCATGTTTCATTGCCAAAAATCATATTACTACTAGGATGCTGAAATTTATCTTTTGTTCTCCATCCGTATTGCGATACGTTTTTGAGCTGGGGTTATATGACCCATTCTCACACCTGTGATAATCCACGAACTATACTTCTGTAGAGACTACTCTCATAGCTGGGAATTGCAGGCCGAGGACCGAGGCACCTGGAGACTGACGGTCAGCAAGGGCATAGCAGTCGCTGATGGGAGGTGAGTCCAGCAGGCCGCAGAGAAACGTGAGAGAAAGAAGAGTGCAGCAGCAACCCAAGCAACTCAGACTTCCCAGTACGTTTGCACCAGCTGCAATAGGGACTGCCACTCGCGCATCGGCTTGCACAGCCACAACAGACGATGCCAAAACCCCAGAGACAGACAACACTCCAAGGGCGCTACTCACATTGTCTCCCGAGACTGAGCTGCCAATGATGATGATGATAATCCACGAACAAAACTTTTGTAGAGACTACTCTCATTATAAACTTATTTTCGTAGGCATCAAGATGTTTTTCTTTTTGCATGATGAATAAACGCAAAAGATAAAAGTTTGATTGGTAGTGGTAAGTGTCAATTCCTTGTACCGGTCTAATGTTATTTTTCATTGTATGCAGTTCGAATATGTATTTCGTTATTACATACTCTTTATGTTTACACGTTTCGTTATTTGATGTCAACGATCCTTTAATGGTATTAAATTTCCATAACATTTCAGCTGAATTCAATTTTTTTCAGCTGATATTTATTACAGGACTAGTTATCACTTTTAAAAATAATAACATAATTTGGGTACGTTTTATGTCTTGATATATTTGCACATGAAAGCAGTAATAAATAACTATGACATCCATGTATTGACAGACATCTACCAAATGCACCTTGTATATGTGGAACCTTATTGCACAATTTTAGTTCCAAATAACCTTACAAAGATCTAGATTCAGCCCTTGGATATGAAAAAGGAATCTTTCACAACAATGATTATTGTTTTTAAGAGTCAATGAATTTTACAACATAGGACTTCGTTTTATGATGTGTTAGTGGTCATTTTCAAACTAAAATAAAATGATATGATCTAAACGGACACCCCTCACCCGTTCATAAAAATACGGAAATTATGGAGAAGTCAAACTCTGGAGAAAACGTTCAACATACACAGACCATTGAATGCGCTTTAAACATTACGATCAACCTAAGCATGAATATATATGGAAACCAGCTTTAACATTTCAATGTCATAACACCCATATCTATTTTACTGGACTAAACAGGTGTATCTTAATTTTCAACATTATAGTCTGACTTTAGATGGAATACAAGTTATCTTATCAGAGTGTTGCCCCAGATGCACACCAATCCAAACGAATGGACGGCAACAGGTGTATGGAAAAGTCCCTAAGATTCAGCCGGAATGAAAAACACTCCAAAACCCCATCTATAAGTGGTCATTTGAAAGTGATTCGTGTTCTTGCAAGTAACCTCATATAAGGTTTCACATATGGTCTCCTAACTGGTCGCTCTACACAAAGTTCACATTGTTGACAAGTTTTTAGAGAGAGAGAGAGAGAAGGAAGACCCAACAATATATGCCCGTCCTAGAGTTGGTGAAAATACATTAAAGTCTATTACAGACGTACAAAAGAGAAAAACAAGTTTTAAGTACTAAAGAATGACACTTGTACGAATGTTCTCTTTTATACCCTGCTGTGAAGAATTTAAATATATTATTGTTGCTGTGGTCTAAGTCATTTCTGTACCGTTCAAGAAAACTTGTATAATCGTAAATGTCCGTTCGGGCATGATTACTGAATGGGTATGCGCTGAAACAGTTCATGCGTAAGTCTGTACTAAATATATTTATCCTGCTTTGGTGTTAATATTGCCATAAAGACTCAATAGTTTGGGTATGGTTGGAGATATTCGGTAGGCTTCAAGGCATTTCGATTTTTCTCCTCTCCTGTGAAAAATGTTCACTGCAACTTATAGAGCAGAATAGAGTTGGAAAACGTTCAAGGGGCTTGTGCGCAGATACGAACATACACAGACCATTGAATGTTCTTTGGACATTACGATCAATCTAAGCATGAATATATACGTAAACCAACTTTAAAATTTCAATGTCATGACACCCATATATATTTTTACAGAACTAGACAGGTGTATCTTAATTTCAACATTATAGCCTGATTTTAGATGGAATACAAGTTATCTTATCAGTGTGTTGCCCCAGATTCACACCAATCCAAACGAATTGACGGCAACAGGTGTATGGGAAACTCCCTAAGCTTCAGTAGGAATGAAAAACACTCCAAATCCCCACCTATAGGTGGTCATTTGAATGTGATCTTTGTTCATGCATAAAACCTCATATAATGTTCACATATGGTCTCCTAATTAGTCGCTCTACACAAATTTGACATTGTTGATAACTTTTGAGAGCGAGAGAGAGACAGAGTAAGAGAGAAGACCCAACAATATATTCCCGTCCTAAAGTGGGAGAAAATGCATTAAAGTCTATTAAAGTCATACAAAAGAGAAAAACAAGTTTTAAGAACTAAAGAATGACACTTATAAGAATGCTATCTTCTATACGTTGCTGTGAAGAATTTAAATATGTTATTGTTGATATCGTCTCGGTCATTTCCTGCTTTGGTGTTAATATTGACATAAAGACTCAATAGTTTGGGTGTGGTTGGAGATTTTCGGTAGGCTTCAAGGCTTTTCGATTTTTCTCATCTCCCGTGAAAAACAAAATGTTAACTGCAATTTATAGAGCAGAATAGAGTTGCTTGGAATCTCAGATTTAGGGGCATAATGCATAACTTCGCATCCATCAGAAACTGTCAAGGTATCATTCTTGCACGCAGACACATAATGGAACGAAAGTATTTTCCAAATATTATCTTAAACAATATCATTTTGAGAAAAAAATTAAAAATATAATTGAAGCCATTTGTAAACATTATGATGGTCTACGTTAACTGTTGGTCACGTACGCAAATTGTTCACCTTTAAAACGTTTCATGAATATCATTTGTACAAATCAGACATCATTAAGTTTTGGTTAGTCTCCAATGATCACAAAAATATATTTCCAAGGTTTCATTAATTGTGCAAGATATTTTATCGAAAACCTAAAACAATATAAATTGTTTGAAAAGGCATAGTGTGCGTTGGTATTTTCAATTCGCATAGTGAATATTTTTTTTAATTTTTAACTTAGCTATAATATAAAACGACCTTTATGAAGGTACTTGTGTAGAGCTGTTACTGTACATGAATTGTCTGAAAACCATCCACACTGGTTATCTAGCATAATTTAGCGAAACACTCAATTTTGTTTTGTTCATTGATTTCGTCACCATTTTAATAAATACGAAAAAAGAATGCGAAAATAAAATATTTAATTCAGTTCGGATAATTCGTGTTTTATCGTGTACATCAAATCCTTAAGATAATACACATAAACGTTTTCAGACAAAATTTGAATTCATTCACTTTTAGGCCAACAGGAAAGGAAGCATCTTGAAAAATTGCTTTACTTTCCACACAACATTTTAAAGTCAAAAGTCATCCGAAACGCATGCATACTAACAATTATGTGTAGTTCTATCAGACACAACATTAGGATTACATGAGATAAAATGTAATATTCCCTCTGTCTGAATTTGAAAACAAGCAAACTCTTTTCTTTACACAACAAATATTGCACACCGTCTCTTAGTATTTAAATAAATAAAATTGGATATAAATCAGTTATATTCATATGCAGACAGGTCTGAGTGACCGCATAATGACCAAAATGAGACCAGAAAAAATAATGTCTTTCACACTGTAATGAAGACCTGCATCATGACGACATTTACTGTTGTTAAACAATAATTTTTTCCATACATGTTGAATGAAAAGCTTAAGTATTGTTATATTTACAGTCATTCTCCTTTCATGGTGATTTGAAAGCTACTTAGAGGAAAAGCCACTTTAAACGCAAGATTTTACGGGCGAAAGCTTCTTTATATTAGTTTTTGTGGCTGTTGTTTTTCTTTTACACCACAGAGATGAAAACAAAGCCAAAACTGATACTGAGCAGGAACCCGCGCGATAAACCTGATTCCTTGATATGAGTCAGTGACTTTATCAAAATTATCTTAGTATCAGAGAGTACATCACACTAACGCAACAATATCAATAATATGTTTAGGTGATGCTAAGAATTAAAAACGTTCAAAGTGCCCTAATATATATTTGTGACATGCTTTCATTGTAAAATGTCTTGCTAGTTTAGAAGTAATATGTGTGTAAAGGTATTTAGGACTACCCAAATATGGCTATCAACCGGTTTTTGAAATTTACCAATAGAAAGATACACTGATAGAGTTTTGGTGCATATAAAATGCTATTACCTCGTAGCACAGCTATATATTGCATGTCAATAAGTCAAGTTGCAGAGATCTTACAGAAATGATATGGAGGATGGACACATTTTGTAAACAAAATTTCGTATAATTTCTTGAAAGTAAATCAATGTGATCCAACTTTATTTAGAAACACGCATCCGTTTTAAGACACTCATTTGCCACAAGTTTTGTGGTGTTAGGCAACTACTGTATTATAATTTCAAGCATTTTTGAATAATTCCTAAAACAGGTAGCACATTAACCCATTTCAGTGTATAACGTATAGCAATGTCCGATTACATAAAACTGTTGAAGTTAATAGGTATGAAAATATTGGAGCTGCAGCGTAGGCAATAAGAATGGTATACTTTTAACGCTAATTTGAATACATCCTTGCATATAGACCCTACTATACACCTTTCAGTCACTTAGTGGTAACAAGTGACAAAGTAATGCAGTTAGAGCTCAGACTGATTTATTAACAGTTTTTCTCTCAGTTTGCTTGAGGAAAATGTGAATCAACCAGCATAATATCGTCCGTTAGCAGTGCTTGAGCTCCACTGGCTAGGCGGCTATCGTACAGGACCGATAGGGCGAGGAATTGAATCCTACCACTGGACCATCCTGGATCGGCTACCGAGGGGTGTCCATGGGCAAAGAACTTTACCCAATTGTCTCGCCACACTACATAACCTGCTAGATGTGTTGTGTCGTAAAGCAACAAACCAGACCAAAAACCATTAACAGTGCCATAAAGTCAGTGTTAAAGTTCTCTGCAAATCCAAGAATACAAAATATTTGCAGTAATATGATGAAACAGACTGTCATAGAACCGTCGGTCATTATGAAGTTCACAAGGACAGAACAGTGATTCCAGAAGCTGTTAATGGAGGTAACTATGTTGGAACTAGACATATTTAAGAGTTACCCTGTTATAATAGGAAATGTTAGAACAAAATACAAATAGCATCTAAAACAAAATTAAACTCACCTACACCCATGACACTCAACATTTTTAAACGTGATATAGACTACGAATAATGTACATTGCATCAAAATACAGCTAAACGTCCGGTTCATGTTTAATTCCAATCTTTATTGCACATTGAGTTCGGCAGCTCTTGTGCGTATTACCTCCCCTTCCGCTGATGCAGCTGGTATCGTTGCAGGTAACCTTAAATTTTGCAACAATACTTTTAAATATAAAATGTACAGGAATAAATGAAATAGTCCATATGTGTTTATATATTTGTAATATGAAAAAGTGTATATGTCCATATAAAGCGCGTATGTAAACTAAAAGATCTATTAAAACGAAAAGAATAGTTTGAGACGCGTAAATTAACGTACCAAATAGTCGTGAATAAATGGGTAAAGTCATCATCTGCTGCTATACTGTCATCTGTGCACGAATTCAACGATGATATTTTCGTCTGCGGACAGCGAAACTGCATAGCATTTTACATTAATACTGTTAATAGCAGCAACCTGGTCAGATCAAAGAATGTCACGGTAGCCTCCATGTGGAAGAAACATTTTGATAGATGCTTTCATTCGCGACATTTGCAAGCTGACTATGGGTAAACTAAACAAATGTGATAATTTAGAGCCATGTAATTGACTTAGGGTATATATATATATATATATATATATATATATATATATATATATATATATATATATATATATATATATATATATAACTGCAATACACTGACAACGAACAGTGCAAAACTAGTATCTGATTAGCCTGAGCGCTTTCGACTCTTAATGAGTCTTTTTGAAAGGCAAATACAAAACATAGACAAGACAAACAAATAAAACACAAAAACCGTTGCGTTTGCAAAACTTTACATGGCTGTTTCTACAGGAATTAAACCTTTAAATTTATTATGTTTCAAGTAGTTTATTTCAACTTGTTGCGGATGCTTGAAAATATCTTTACTGACCTAGAAATCGACAAGCGATAACGACATCTGTTGTTTTATGTTCATTTTAAGTAGACGCAATTTATATCCCGGATATTTCATTGTCATATTAGTAATCGTAGGATATTGTACTAGATTTGCACTGTTCGTTGTCAGTTTATTACAGTTATCTTAATCAATCCCTGACCAACGTGATCCCTTGCTGGATCCAGTGTATTTGAAAGGACTGTTATTTGCCATATGATTTGTATTCTTTATATATATATATATATATATATATATATATATATATATATATATATATATATATAGTATCCTTTCCTCAAGTAATTCTTGTCCGAGCAATGCTGATTCTTGTCCTCTACCTAGTTGTTCAGTCATTGTTCGGCGACCATACCTTTGCATTGGCAAGTCATCTTGATGTTCTTGAATGCTCCCTAATTTTACAAAGAAGTGATGGCTTCTAAACAAACAGTATTGAGCCGCCATCTGGCTCTTCAAACCAATTTAATGTTTACGTGTGATGTGGCCGAGAAGTTTGGATGCCAGCGAATCCATAGAATCTCCGAATGATGCCCAAGTTTCCTCGACCTATTTAGAGTAGTCACTAGCTGTTACTATACATCAACGTTCTTCAACAAACGTTTGCTTGAAGTCGTATAAATTTGACTTGATGATACAAGAGAGAAATTTAATATTGGTAAAGTGTACGAGTGTTTATCAAATGCGTAGAAGCGTTAACAAAAACATTTAATGAAACATTTTGAGAATGACTGCACGCATTTGCTGTTTCACTTTTTGACGCGTAGATTCCTTAGGTTCCAACAATGGGTGTTCCGTTCCTTAAAAAGGTATCACAAACCTGTTTTGGGTTTTTTCCCATTGGATGGTCGGTCGGTTCTTTTTATACGATGTGATGTATTGTGAAATGTCAAGTCGTCAGTAGGAGACAATTGAGTCTACGGCCTCAAGCGCGTATCTAAAGGAAGTACTGAGCAATTAAACCATTCCAACTTCGGATTGTTATATTATGTATTCTTATGTTAAAACCAGGCTGAATAGGTGTTTAATGTTATGCTTAAATATACTTTAGAAGGACACATTTGTCTATATCATTCTTTCACTGAAAGTACACAGTGTTCATTGGATTAAAATATTATTCTGGGATTATTATGAATATGCTCAAAGCAGTCATGTACAATACCATTGTGATAGATCATGACTGTTGGCCTGCAAGAACATTGGTGGATCTGAAATTCATTTGAAACGTTCGATTATTTTTGGAAATAATTCATAATACTGTGCTTTCGTCTTAACTGTTTGATACTTAAGTTAGAAAATTAAATTATTTGTTAATTTTAAGAAGCACATGTTGGGTTTGCTAATTGATGATCATAGAGTCATAACATAAATCGTGTCTTCGTCCGGGATTCGAATTTAAGAAACAAGTTAGAGAAATTAAAATTCTTTCTGAATTTAAATTCAATTTGTTACAGACGTTTCTTATTCCCTGGTTTTCTGATTTCACACAGTGAAACCAACAAGCTTTTTACAACATCATCTAGGGTGGATACTCTTGTTTTGAATTTGACTCTGAAATGAAAGCAATGGAAACAAAATTAATAAACCAGGCAAATATAGAGCAAATGAATCATCAGTTTCATAAGGAAGATAGGCAAATGTAAATGTTAGTGCAAATGCCTAAAGAACTTTTAAAACAAAAACCTGAGATGCAGGACATTGCCAACGTATAAAGAAGAAACAGGGAATAAATTAAAATGCAAATGCAGAAAGAAGAAAGAGGAAAGCAAATGCCAAGAGAAAAGACGTAAGTGAGATGCAAAGAGGCGAAGAAGAAAGAGAAATGTAATTTAAACTAAAGGAATTTCTACTCATAAAGCACTTGCTTCCGAAAGTTTAGGTTTTCATCTTCACAAAACTATTAGGTTGGTACTCCCTTTTAAAGAGAAAGATGTTAGATAAGCATGTTCCTCCTTTGAGAAAATTGCTGAAAATTTGGAATGGCCACCTGGCAAAACACTTTGTTATTACAATTTATTGTTATTGGTAACGCTCATGCAGTAGACAAAGCCAGTTTACTAAGGAAAACTAACAAATAGTTCACATATGTTGTGCATTTAAAGATTTATAAAGGTTATGAGAAACTTAGTCAACTTATATTAGTCGACGAATTCAAGAAATGATTCATTGTGACGTCATGATTTACCTTGATGAGGACCATGTAGAAACTGTGAACTTGCAGCTATTACTACTGACGACGTTTCTTTGACTCACATTGTTTCATTTGTCAATAAGTCTTTCTCTCAGCAGGTTTTTCATAAGAAAACACCTCTTTCTCATACGTGTACTGTACAAATCTCAATCGGAAATAACACATAGGAATTAAATTTCTTATAATACTGATCCGAAATACTTATCTATTCATGCGTGCATTTATTGCATGGAAACAGGGTACGTTATTTTTGATTCGCTGTAAGTTAAACAATAAGCAACACGTGACACCGGAGCTTTTCATAGTCTTTTATCATGATGTCCTTTAGTAAAAATGTTGTTATTCTGGCAGTAGAGTGAGACTGTCTGTAAGTTCCTTCCATTGTGCAAATATGAAATCAGACTTAGTTTAATGATCTGTGACTGTCAATGGGGCACCTACTTTGCCCAATGAGGGTGTTAAGGTATTGGCAGGCATTGACTTTGCTGAAGATAAAAAGGTCAAAAGTTTGAGCC
The DNA here is from genome assembly GCA_016617855.1 of Megalonaias nervosa. NCBI lineage: Eukaryota > Metazoa > Mollusca > Bivalvia > Unionida > Unionidae > Megalonaias > Megalonaias nervosa. Next base: position 10,733 of record JAECUM010096249.1, read on the forward strand.
TACTGAAAATGAAATCCCTGGTATATATCCTGCTTGTGCAGTTACAAGAGCTGTGGTAAAGAAAGCTCATGATAATGATGTTGATCGGGACTTTATTCCCTTAGCTGACACATTTGTTGGTCTTTCTGTTGATGGGGACATCTGTGCTCAGAGTATTGATCAATCAAAAATGTATTTATCACAGTGATCCTCTTTTATCACTCATTCTCTTAAGTCTACTCAGAGTGAAAAACGACACTCACTTGTCGTCGAACAGGATAAAGATCCCGTACATCCTGCTTGTTTTAGAAGGATATTAGGTACAGAGGTAAACATCTGATAATATTGTGTAAAACAGAGTCCTTATGAGAAAGAGGAGACCACTTCAGTTATCAGCTGGTCACTGAGATATCAAATTGTTGTTCCTAAGAAGTATACAAAGGAAACTCATAGTCTAGCCCAAGATGCTCACTTGGCTGGTTATTTAGGATTCATTACGACTTACCAAGAGATCTGTGATCTTTGCTATGAGCCAAAGGCTACGAATGATGTTTGTAAATCTTATTGTACTTGTCAGATGACACTTTTTAGTCCTTTGGAACTAGTCGCAGATATAATGTCCTTGGTCAATTGAAGTTATTACAAGAGAAATTTCTTTCAACAGAAGATACACTTCTTGATTATGGCCCTAATTTTCAGATAAAATATTTCCATGGCTTATGAAGTAGAAATAACAAATTTTCAATCTACTCAATCAAAAGTGAACTTCAGTTAAGACATAAATACAAGGAAAGGAGTTTTCATCCTGGCTATAGAGGTCTGGATTTCTTCTCCATACCTCAAAGTCCTTATAAAGTCGAAAAGAAAGTAAGTGACCAGATAGAAGATCACCACTCCTGTGAGGCTGACACAGAAATATCTCTGTGATATGTATAAGTTCAAATATTGTTGTGAGAATTTGAACAATGACGTGCAATCGGATTGTAGTGATTTGTCATGTCTTCTTATTTACGAAATATCAGAGAATATAGACCAGAAACTTTCAAATCTACATCCACAGGATAAGAGTGAATTAAATCAGCTGTTATGTCAATATGAGCATTTCTTTTCTTATCTTCCAACCTGAAAAAAATTACCATGGTGTTGAAATAGTAGATTCTGCACCTGTGAAACAACATCCTTACAGGATGAACCATCTCAAGCAAGAATGAATGAAGAATCACACTGAACAGTAGTGGGTAATGATTTTGTTGAACCAAGCAATTAGAGTTGCGATGTATTCTGGTGCAGAAACCAGATAATATGTTCCGAGTGTGCAATGACTACAGCAAAGTAAATAGTGCCACTAGTTCCAATTCCACGAAACGATAACTTCATTGATAGACTTTGAAATTCAAAATATATAACGAACTTTGACCTTTTAAAGGGGTTTTGGACCTCGAAATTGCAAAATATTTAATAATAATACTGTCAATAGTCGCAACTTATCAAGGGATATCACGTTAGACTCCATGTGGATGGAGCATTTTGATAGATGCACATAAAGAACAAACGACATTTTTACATTTGACCCTCAAGATGGACTTTACTTATACGCAGAGATGCTAATCGGTTTGAATAATTTTCCACCACCATTCCCGTGCTTAATGAAAATGTATACATCTGGTCTCAATCCCTGTGATACATACAATGATTACATCATCATATGATTTCATCATATAAAAAGAGAAGAAGAAATATCACCGGGAATCCATCCTAAGATCTTCGGTCAACTGACTGATGCAATGTC
>JAECUM010096249.1:17500-35117 GCA_016617855.1 Megalonaias nervosa
CCTCCACCATTTATACTGGCAGCCATGTATAGCCTATCCTGTGTTGAAAAATGGCGTTGATCCCTACAACAACGACAAATATTCCGAATCAGTCAGAGCGTTAGAGATAATCGGACTCCTACCTGCGGCGTGTGCGGGTTTAACTGGATCTTATCACCTTGTGCACCACGAAGCGCGACCATAATAAGCACCTCTTGCAAGAGGACTATCTGTTTGGCCGGTAAATAAATTAAAAATGATATTTTTGTTCCGCGTTTCAACGTTTCTGAGTTTCTGTTTTGAAAATAAAGCCATTAATAATTCGGAAGCAAAGAGATCGTATGTCAAAAATCAATACTCCAATTTCCCTAGCTCTGTCTCTGTTCGACTTCATTAGCATTATATATATATATATATATATATATATATATGTGTGTGTGTGTGTGTGTGTGTGTGTGTGTGTGTGTGTGATGGAGATATAGTTGTTTTGGGAGTATGCGCAGAAGTGAAATAGGCATTGGTCTCAAGGGTTGTAACCCGGACGTGTGGACTACTTGTTTAGCAGCTTCAAAAGTCGGTTAAGGACTGAGGACCACCACAACCAATGGGGGCTGGGTGCAAGTTTTTTGGAACTTAAGCTGCCACTACCCTTCAGCTCATACTGGATTATTTATTTAAATAAATTTGGGCTAAATGGTATGACGTACAACTTAACGGAAGATGTTTATTCATGATCATTTTTCTATGCGCAGGGAGGAACCTCCTGTTGCGGTTCCTATGCTTAGGTTGAAGCCTATTACCAAAGTAACACACTATAGCATTGCTAAACCAACAAATGAGTTGTTCAAAGGCTTCACTCTCTATAAAGTGATAAGGCAGAGCCAGCACGAGTAAGAAAGACTACAGCTTTGACAGTTTCTTAAAGACACGGTTCCTCATGAGCAGAACGTTATCTGGCAAGGAGCCTATGGACAAAACATAGAATCGTGTTCACGGTGCAGATGAAGAAAGCCCCTCCATGCCAACAGAACGCCAACAATGGAGAGTCTGATTTTACATCATTAAGGTTACCGCGTCCTTGAGGAACGACGTCACAATGGCAAAACAATCTTATATGGTTAAGCGGCTGGTTGCCAAGACCAAAGCCGGATTTAAACAGCACATAGAAAAGTACATGCCTGAAGGGACTGGAAGGCACATTATGGAATGTGCGCAGCCCGATCTTTATGTATCACAGTACCGAGCTACATTCTAACGCCAAACTGCATTCCACCAAAATCTGTTGTCAATGTGGAAATACAATAAACTATTGACTTTTCTGTCGATGTTATACATAGCGGACGATAACGTGGATACGTTCGAGCGCTTCAACCATGAAATCGAAATCAGTGTCTTTGGCTTCGAAAAGGACACCTACCCACTACGTTTTACCTAAACTATAAAGCAAGATGTTGTGGACCTATTTCTACTAACTTGCACAGATGATAAAAGTGATAAAAGCCTATGTACGTAGATAAATAAAACTGAAATGTACGGTGAAGCATTACAAAAAATGCAACGGAGAATTCACGTCCGGAGCTGATTCCTACACGTTCCAGACGATTTCAACTGTCGGAAGACCAAATTAAATATTCCTGATGCACAGTGACATCCCCAAAGCGCGATATATTTATTCAGGCAAGAACAGATTTGCTTCCAAAGCGACCACAGCTAGATGGGTGTTACATGCATTATCCATGTAGATTTCGAGGCATTCAAGTGGAGGGTTCCCTCTGACAGATCGTAAAAAGTTGCTCACAAGCAATCTTTGATCAGGTCATGCATAGTTTCTGCTACATCTTCCTCTGCCAACGCAGTCGCAGACAGACAGTCCTATATCGGGGTGAGACTGAAGTGACGATCGTTGTCTGGTACCTGGAAACAGAGAGAAGAGACCTAGACGTAAATAACTGGAGGACTGCGACATATGGAGGCGCACAGGGTGGAGAAAAGTGCCCTATTAATGGCAATTATCAAGGCGTGTAGCACAAAATAAGAAACAAACTTGTATCTACAATGTCTGAATAACATCGAAAGACAGACCAAATTTACACTGACTGCGCAAGACAGACAACTACTTGACCTACATAAGGAAACACTTAACATGTCTCTGTACATTAGAAATGTCGCTTCGGCGAACTAGCTCGCTGCCAATTAATTGCTGAAATAAATTATTATAAACATAATAGATCGATACACCGATACTCAGTAAATTCCAGGCTGTCTGCGTCCATTATGGAAATGGGCTTGACGATGTTGTCCAAAGGTAATTTAATAAAATTGACCCTTTCATCCGTGAACATTGCAATTCTTGCACTAAACGGGATATTCGGGGTTATAAAAGATAAAGCGTTTGGGGTAATTTGATCGTCAGCGAGTAAACTCGCCACGCGTTTTTGCGATAAAATATAGATTATACAGATTACTTTCCCTACGGCTAGCTACGCAGTTGCCACTGAACATTAGTGGTCTGACGTCAACAAATACCGAATAGATGCTCTCCCACTAATGTCTTTCAATAATAAATACCGCGGCACAACGACTAAATAATTTGGAGATGAACAACATAGCAGCGAAACTAACTGCTGGAAAATGAGACAGTAAATCTCCGACCATTTAATAAATGGTCAATAACATAAGTTTAAACATGCATTCGGCATGCATGAACCCATTCTCAAAGATGAATCAGTGCGCAATTACCAGTATTGTTCTTATAAAGCACGTATGCCAGATGATCGCCGCCGAATAGACCTGCAGGTTCAAGACACAAGCAGAAATTTCTTGCCGAATGAGGCCTTGTTGGAAATCAAAAGAAAATTTGTAAGAAATGATGGAATAGCTTGCTCGCCAATTCTCATGTTAAGTTTATCAACAACGAAAAATGGTGTTATGTGATATCGCTCGAAATATTATCGACGGTAATGAAATCGAATTATGCCTGGACAATGAAGACGTATCCACCGCAATAAGTTACAGTGATGATTATTCTTTTAGACCTGGCCCCTCATTGATGTTTGCCGAGGATATTATAAATAATTCTGATGATAAACCATTTGAACCCAGGTAACACTGCTTGTCGCTTCAGCTGGGACTAATTATGCCAAGGCAGAAGGAACTCTATACAAAACAGCTACCACCATTGCTGCTATATGATCTTCCAACGCAAATTTCATCCTGGTATTCGTAGCACGTCGAGCACAAATTAGCCGAGCGGGCCAATTTATTTGTGCAACTCCTCTGTCATATACCTTTGGGTTTTGTAGGCATGTCAAAAAGTTTTATTGGTGGCTAAACACACAGATGTCCTTAAAGACGCAGTGATGTCTCTCCGTATACCATTGCTGACCGCGTCGCTGTTGGAAGAACAATGACTAATTAGATTATGCTGGTGGTGGTAAGTCTACTGTGGCATAGCTATCAGTCACTACAGACACAGTTCTAAGTGTTATCGGGGATTACTTACGTTGCAGACTGCACAACATCAGGGTGATTTTGCGCCACGATATGTATTCATAGTGTTTCAGAATATTGCGTGGTCAAATTTGCAAAGAAACTTCACAATAGCGTTTGATAAAGTTGAGGTGTCTAAGTATACTTGAGAGTCGATGGCCATAACGAACCACTCGAGGGAATCCATCTGTAGTTCAGAATTATGTCATTCATGGGATTTGAACATAACGTTGACACAGACTTCAGATATCTTCAAAGGATTCCTCAACGCTATATTACATATTCTATTTATTGTCAGAACAGTATGATTTATTCAGAAAAAGCGTTTTAGATATGCATTTCCGAGTCCGTGTAAATAAAAAAGACACGGGTAGTGATGGTTGATAAAATGTTTCTTCTCAAATGGTCGATGGACGAATGAAGGTGGATGCGCCTGTTGCAAAAATGTAGTGGGTGAATTAGCTCAATGAAATTGTTCATACTTTTAACAATGAAACATGACATACAACCACGTGGAAGTGACATTTAGTCAAAGTCAGATTAACAACTACGTTCTGCTGACAAAAGCAACTGCGTAGCAGCATTATGATTAGTGGGGACTCAGTTGCATGGTGGATTGGACAAACTAGCCCTGAACCAGAGACCGATGTGCACGGACGTTGCTGCCTTCAACAACAAAACTGATTTAACATTTAGCCCTTGCATGCTGAACTAGATATCGAGAGGGTACTTATCAGCACAATTTTAAACCAATACGGTGATGTTCGTGAAGATAAAACAATCAGTGGTCAATTTTCTCACTTCAGCGATGACAGTAAAACCCGCTATGACTATTCTTGTTTTTAAAAGCCAGAGAAATCCAGTTGAAACATACCGATATTGCCAGGAAACTAACTGACTCTGAAACTTCGGATGATGACATTAAAACGTTATAATGTAGGCTAGACTAGATCAAGATATGACTGATATCAGATAATCAAAACGAAATTGGTGAACTTTCTCTTGAGCTGGCTACTGTCGTGGTTATTCCAAAAAGTAGAGCGAACTCTGGGAAACCCATCTGTGGTGGCGTGCCTGTTAACCCACTTGGTTAGTATGTCAATAGTTTTGGTGGTTTTATTTCTGGCAGGACACTGATGGATCGGATGGCTGAGCTGGATATAAATCGCGATGGTGCACATTGCCAAATCAAGTCACACACTGAAGTGATCCACAATCGACGGTTGCAAAGGCATTGAATAATGTATTCAGCGTCACGGAGGTAAATAATACACTCAGCAAAAACTCACGTTTATTTACATCTGGAACAGGGGCGTGGAAAGTAATAATACAATACGAGTATGTTACCTTTTTGCCTGAACACAATGGTCAGGTATATCCCCGCTGAGATCAATCAATAGCTAACACAGACGGAAAAAAAACTCTTGATATAGCCTGAAGGGGAAAGAATTTTGGTTAAATAATGTTTCTAAATTAAGCTCAGATGACATAAATCTGGCAAATGCAGAACATGTTTATTGAATTGAAAATGGTATATATCATCGTATGATTGCGAGGCAAGTATTAACTTGCAATTGGAGTGTTATTATTCCATAATGACCACTACGACTGACCACAAATAATATCGACGCGATAAGATCAATGACGCAGAGGCACAAACACCAACGAATACTTCAGCGCGTGTGTATTTTATCAGTGATGTCCCATGTAGAAATAACTGTGCGGCCACACTTTGGATTGGTGTGATCAAAATAGCCAGCACGATGGCACACGGTTGGAATAGATATCAATGCTGTATAACTCATTGCCGGTGCAATTAGAAAAATAGTATCAACGAGGATTCATACGAACGTGAGCATTCATATCAAAATCATAACAGCCGCGGACAGTAGTCGACGGCGGATTACTATATTGTATTTGGAAGACGTTGACCGCAGATAAATGCAGCGCCCTGATAGCCGAGTTGGACAGATTCAACACGATAATAAACACCAAAACGGCAACGAAGTTTACAGATGGCAATTATTCGCCTGGCGAAAACGTTGATTTCAGAAAATCACAACCACTGTCATTATTTAACTTAAAAAACTAATCACACATGTTTTCTTTTCAACGTTTCTACTCAATATACCCGATATTCATTTTGGACAGGTTTTTTAGGTCATTAGTACGTCGTCCCTAGTATTGTTCGTCGAAAATCGCCCTCCCCTCGACTGCCTTGAGAAGACAAGCAAGTGGAACTAATTCTATCATTTACACGTTGGACAAAGCAATGATGTGCATCCCTCTCTCGCTCGCAGTGATTGTGTTTGTTCATATTTCTCCAATACATGATTATTTATTAATTTTTGGTGAAATTTATAGTGACATTCTTCTAGATTTTATTACATCGAGAATCTAATGTAATCTCTCAGCGTTCATGCTTGGTTATAAAATGCATCTCTTTAAATAATATATAACATAAATATAATGCTACCTCTGTCAGAATACTATCATCGGCTAATATAATCGTTACAATTCATTTTACTTTGTAACTGTACTGTAGCGCATTTCATTGACATCATTGTACTCTCCATATCCAATGACTATTTTACTCGTTATGACTGGATGATACAAGCCAAGTTGACGCTCCAATATCTCTACACCTGCAGATAAATCGACAAAGCAGAATATAATCAAGTAAATTGAACCAAATGTAGACGTTTCCAACACGAGTTCATGATTATCATAATGCTGTTTAGGTGATTCATACCAGACTATTCATCACAGTTCGCGTCTTCAATGGAGTGTTTCCATGGATTCCAATCCAGTAGTTGGTACAAAACACGGGACCATCAGCAAATTGCACACGATCGGCGTCTATCTAGTACTGTTGATCAACATATTACTCACCACATTTGTGGTCACTACCATGTGTGGCCATTTGCATTGATTCTTTCAAATCATACCTATTAATATTTTATAATGTTTTGAACTGATTTCAACTTGGAGGGAAGAGCAGCAAAGATATCAGCGGCGAGGGAACCCCGATCCACACCGATACGTGCATGGTAATTCAGACATTCAAATATTCCCATAACGATGCCCACCACTTCCTTAGCATCGTAAATATCAATCATGAGATAATATTTTCTGCTATGCAAAACTGGACAAACAGTCTGAGCGTTGTCTTTGTAGGGGTCGAGTGAATGTTTAAATTCACCATTATTTTATAGTAGAGCTAATAAAAAGTACGCTACTCTCAGAATCCAATAGAGATAAACAAGATCATTACCTAGACTTGAACCAATTTAAAGTATTAAGTACGACCAGGAAGTAAATGTGAACGACATTTCATGAACGGAATGTAACGCAAAAGTCGTATCGATTGTAATAAATCCTAGTCATAGATGAATGTTAATGTGTTTTATGTTATAATTCAGGTGTTTTGAGTTCGAATTCAAGCCTAGACCTTAATTACTTGTGTCAAACGTACATATATCCTTTTGTTCAGAGCTATATATCCTTTAATTGCCATCATGCATTTTTCGTCCATAACAAGCGTTAGATTTTCAAGTGACATTATTGAGTTCTACCTGATGGTTTATTTCGATTTGACAACTAGGTGCCTCGGTTCTTATCAGTTCACTCAGCTAAAAAAATTACATACCTTTTACAGTATTAAAGTTTAGACTCTCTAACAATGTAAATATAATAAAATGCCAGATTTATGACATTTGTTAAGATGGAGGGTATATATATATATATATATATATATATATATATATATATATATATATATATATATATATATATATATATATATATATATATATTATTAACGTACGTACTTTGCATGTCAGCTAACATCTGAATAATTTTGTATCATCATATTTATTTTCACACATTTCAAGGAGCTTCATGATTACTTCAGCAATTTTATTTAGAGATAGGACGCAAGGTTTAGGTGTGGCAGTTGCAAGGTTGCACGCTGATTTGGCCTTGCTATCGCATCAGGAATGATTGCACCGGATCAAAGGTCATCGTTATTATCAACATGTATTTATCTAACTCCAAACCCCAAACCAGATATTCATCTACAATAAAGAAGTGTGTATTTATGTAGCAGAAATAGCGCTTAAAAACAGAAAGACATTATCGATTCTAATTACTTTCAGCATTTTCAGTGATCACATACACGTAGGATCAATCACTAGCTTCTCGCATTGATCAACCTCCGCCAACCCGTCTATACCGTGCATTAAAGTTTGGATATAAGCTACTATTTCACCAACTGCAATATATCACTTTTGTATAAAGTTTGGGATTCGGCTGGTAATCTGCGACAAATATTAAGAAAATTAATGATAGAAAGTTCAAATGAGGAAAGTGTAATTTCAAATGAGGCATGAAAGTGGTTGAATGGGGATGTCGGAGAACATGTGGGATTTAACATTTCCCCAACAACCTTCATGGGTTAGACATGTAGAAAGATGGAATATCCTATTTTAAATTTGATCGTATGTTTAATATGGGAATGGGATTCTGGTGACAACGTCAACCTTCCCGGGATGAGCAGCAGAGGAGGTGAACAGACCATTTGTCTGAATCGTCATTTGTCTAAAAAATAAAGATTCCTATGAAGGCTGAAAAATAAGGTCGATAACGTTAAACCAAAACCTCTAATTGACCGAGAGTTTCTCTAATTGGGTTAGCTTATCTCGTTACTTTATCTTCGACTCTTTGTTTTTATTTTATGGTGTGTTTCGTTTACTCGCCGGGTCACTCAATTTTGGTCGTTCACCTCCTCTGCTGCTGTAATTAAATCATTGTTATATCAGTAATGATTGGAGAACCACACTCAGCTAGATTAGCTCGAGAGCGATTAGAGGCAATTAAAAAATATTTACCTGTTCGTGATTCTGTTAACCAACAACTACAATCACGTCAGGAATCTCAAGTTGAATTTGCAGAGGATACAAAACAATTATTTAAACCTATTACAGAAAACACTAATGGTCTTCTTCCTGTATTAGAGAAAACCGCTGAAGCAACTGGAAGAATAGCAGAAAGAACTAAAAAAACAAAAACGATTCTACCAGAAAGTCCAACTGAAATAGCTGCTTCTCAACCAATGCAAGAAATACTTGAAGGTATTGACCAAGTTCGTGTTGAAATAGGTGATATAAAAGATCGTATACCAGAACCAGAGAAAAAACTAGAAGGAATTAAAACTGCGCTGATCGATAAATTTACTGAATATGGTGTTGGGTACATCAAAGAACTCGACGAAAAAGATTTACCTAAGAGTGCCGAGAGAAGTTTTTTTGATAGAAAAAAATTTCTAAAGTCTGAGTATCATGTTCGTTCTATGGACAGTGAAAAATGGTAAATGGATATTTCGCATGTACCACGACGTTGATCGGGTCCGAAGTAATGATCCAAAATATAATGAGTATAGAAATAAAATAGATAATTATATTACGCAGTTACAACAACGACAATTGCAATCGCAACAAAAACAACAGCGACAACAACAATCTCCAAAATCACGAATACCATTGCCACAATCTCCAAAACCACAAAAACAACAACGACGAAAGGGAGTAACGCGTGAGGAAGAAGAGCATGATGTAGTTTTTGATCCTGACCCCGGCGCAACTGGAAGTGGTCTTATTACTCAGGGAAGTGGTCTTATTACTCCATATCCAAACAGCGTTCTCTCCGATGTTAATCGACTATAAATCCTCATTGGAGGAAAACGAGCTGGTAATAATTCCCCAGAAATAATTAATGAAGCAGCTGATATTTGTAAACGATTATTTACAGGTGGTATCATGGATATTAATGTGTATCGGTCTCTCATTAATGAAATCGCCGATGACTATCACAGTGATTGAGTATGTAATTAGATACAGTTACTATAATAAGATGATCGTACATAATACTCAACGTGGACCAACCATGGTTAGAGTAATAAATTCACAATTACCAGTATACAAAACGACCTACAGAGATGGGCTAGGTGATGTTGTTCAAGGTCTATTTTGGGGCAAAAGCAATACCGATTGCAAAGCAACTGGGGATGAAAGCTATTGATGTTGTTCGTGAAAAAGGTATTGGTGCTGTTGGTGATGTTGCTAGTAAGGCATTCTCAGCAATCAAGGATAGACTAGCACGATTAATACGACGAAAACCTCAGCCACCAGTGAAACTGGCCAGCACTGAAGTGATGCCTGCAAATATTAGTAAAATAATAAATCAAGCTGCTAGTCAAAACCTAGCAGAGTTAGCTGGTGTACCAATGTCACAAAAAGAAAAAAATATAACCGCTAGTCTAATAGCTGGAAAAGTTATTCGTGTTTGACGATAGCAAATAAAATAAAGATGTTCAAACGTATATCTGATCCCCCATTCGACATGGACGCACCAGTACTCAAAGATGAATCAGTGCGTGATTATCAGTATTATTCTTATGATGCACGTGTACCTGACGCACGAGGAAGAATTGAATTACAAGTTCAGGATACAAGTAGATATGTCTTGCCCGCTGAAGCATTTATCGAAATAGAAGGTAGACTCTTACGAGTAGATAATAACGCATACGGAATTGGTGATCGAGTTGGTTTTGTTAACAACGGTGTCATGGCTTTATTTAACAGTGCCATATATATCATTGACGGAAAGAATATTGAATCATGCCTGGAAAACGTGGACGTTGCCACGACGATACTTGGTCTTGCAAGATACAGCGATGATTACTCAAGGTCAGCTGGTCCATCAATGATGTTTGCAAAGGATACAACTGATCATCCAGAAAACAGAAACGTAACACTAAATGCAGCTGGAACTGAAGCTGCATCAATGAATGAAAACTTCAACTTGGGATTCGCATCACGTAGAACAATGTTAAACGGTGATGAACAATTTTCATGTGCAATTCCACTGTCACATATATTTGGATTCTGCAGAAATGTTAGGAAGGTTATATTTGGCTCTAAACACACAGTGGTACTTGTTGGAAAAGCCAACGACAATGATGCAATATGGCGTGATGCTGCCGTTGCTGCAGGTAAAGTAATACTGACAAAACTTTCGTTGTGGATGCCAACAATGACTCCATCGATTACCGAAGAACAACGATTACTTTCTTTTATGGACAGTGGTGGTAAATCAATGTTGTCATGGTTGACTATGACAACAGATAGTATTCAAGGTGCTGTTGTTGGTTTATTTACATGGCAGATAGCATCACAGCAGGGAGTGTCAGCACCACAACATATATTTATTGCGTTTCAGGAAAATGCTAGAGTACACTCACAAGAACGAAATCCAATGGTGTTTGATACGCTTGGAGTTAGTGAAGTTTCTTTGAGGATAAATGGACATCAAGAACCTTCCGAAGAAGTGTTGCTAAATTTTGAACATAATCACGTTGCACGTGCATATCATCGCTTGATGACATTTATGGGGCGTGATCAGAATGTTGATTCTGGTTTACAGATATCTCAGCGTGATTTCACAACACTGTATCCCATATATTACTTTTCACTAGAACACTTAGATTTATTCAGACAATCTGTCGTTGATATACACTTTCGAGCTCGTGTAGCTCGACTGCCCTCTGGTGGTTATAGGGCAATCGCTGTTATACTCAGTGATAAATCAATGTTACTTGAAGGTGTTGGTGGACGAATGAGAGTTGTTGATGCTCCGGTAGAAAACATGTAATTAGATCGTTTATGATATTATAATGTCATATAATCACGTTAGTGTTACCCTGGCTCCTGGTCAGATTAAAAAGCTACAATCAGCATCAAAAGATAACTGTGGAATAAAACTATCGCTAAAAAAGAACAGATCGCAGGTGGTCAAAATAAATTATCTCTTACAGAACGTCAGCTCAGGCATTTCAATGAAGCCAAAAAAATCAAATAAAGGTAAAACACTTAATCTTTCTGTGGGTCCCATTAAAGATATTGTTAAATCTGGTGGTATATTTCCACTTCTTGCAGCTATACCAGCATTAATAGCCGCTGCAGCCCTAGCTGTTGCAAAAGCAGCTGCATTAGGCGCTGTTGGAACTGCTGCTGGAATGGCATTAAAGAAAGCAACGGGTCAAGGAATCATGCACGCAGAAAACTTAAAAAAAAAGATCACCGGCAAAACAACACGGAAGACGTCGAAGAGCACCAAACGTGCCACAGCCGGGCCGTCTAAGATTATCAGGCCCAGTATACGGTCGCGGTCTAAGATTGCCAGGGACCCCATATTCATGGTACGGAAAGGGTCTAAGACTTCCCGGGACAGTTCATTGATTCTGCCCATGTCCAATTTTGATTTACTTAATGCTGCTAAAAAATTCAAAATAGAAAACTTCAGAGGTGTTTTTATGCGTGATCAATTACCAAAACAACCAAACAATATTGAAACTGGTATTATTAATCTTGATAAAAACTCTGACCATCGCACTCACTAGCTTCTCGCATTGATCAACCTCCGCCAACCCGTCTATACCGTGCATTAAAGTTTGGATATAAGCTACTATTTCACCAACTGCAATATATCACTTTTGTATAAAGTTTGGGATTCGGCTGGTGATCTGCGACAAATATTAAGAAAATTAATGATAGAAAGTTCAAATGAGAAAAGTGTAATTTCAAATGAGGCATGAAAGTGGTTGAATGGGGATGTCGGAGAACATGTGGGATTTAACATTTCCCCAACAACCTTCATGGGTTAGACATGTAGAAAGATGGAATATCCTATTTTAAATTTGATCGTATGTTTAATATGGGAATGGGATTCTGGTGACAACGTCAACCTTCCCGGGATGAGCAGCAGAGGAGGTGAACAGACCATTTGTCTGAATCGTCATTTGTCTACGAAATAAAGGTTCCTATGAAGGCTGAAAAATAAGGTCGATAACGTTAAACCAAAACCTCTAATTGACCGAGAGTTTCTCTAATTGGGTTAGCTTATCTCGTTACTTTATCTTCGACTCTTTGTTTTTATTTTATGGTGTGTTTCGCTTACTCGCCGGGTCACTCAGCTTTGGTTGTTCACCTCCTCTGCTGCTGTAATTAACCAAAAATTTGATCAAGACCTATACGATACCTGGATCTTGGATCATGTAAATTTATTGTAATAAATCCGTGTGGAGTAGCTTGTGCTTTTGAAAAAAAGTTTTTAAACTCGATTATATCCATATCCCCTGAACACCAAGTTTGATGAATATTTCGCAGAGTATGTGTATCGACTCCATTAAACACGACTAAAATATTGCAGTTGTCTCTGATCACTTTAGGTATTTGTGTATATCGCTGAGTAACATAGATCACGTCGGTATTTTTGTGTCTGCCTCTGGAAAATATCCGAGCTGGATTTGATTGTTTATCTAACATAATATCGTCATATACTTCTAGGTTATTAACAAATCCATCAAGATCGTCTGCGGATGGGGCTTCATCAATATCGGTAACAAAATCAACAACATCATCGCCGTCTTCATTCAGCAATTTTGCGTTTTCTTTATAATCTTTAAGTGCTTCATAACACCGTTGATCATCTACAGATGGTGCTACCAAATATAATTTATCCCACTTGAGCCATCTCATTATCAGATTAAGCAATACTTGTGTCTTACCAGATCCAGATGGGCCTTTTATTATCATTCTATTAGAATTTGGTAGTGCTGGATGGTGCATTACTGGTTCTTGCTTTCGTGGCGCTGAGAAGTCAATTATATCTATCTATAACAAATAATATGAGTTTATATTGTGTTCGATGCAGAGTACCCACGTCCACCACTGGATTAACAACAATAAGAACAAAAACTAAAAGACGTGCAATTACAGGCAAATGTGTAAAATGTGGCACAAGAAAATATAAATTTATTTCATCGACAAAGACAGGTGGTGATATCGCTGCTTCATTAGGGAAATTACCAGGAGCTCCATGGGCTAAATATCCTGGTGAGAAACACCTTCCTGGATATAATTATCGTGGTCCTGGAACTCGACTTGATATCCGACTTGATGAACGAGACCAACCAAGACCTGGAGAGTATCCAATAAATGCGATTGATCAAGCGTGTCATGTTCATGATGTTGCGTATAAAAGCAAAGATTTACAACAACGGCATCTCGCAGATGTGAAATTGATTCATGCGTTAAATTCTATACCCGATAAATCTCTAAGAGAAAAACTTGCTAGCTTCCTAGTAAAAACTGCTATGAAAGGTAAAATAATGTTAGGGGCTGGTAATTAATTATATGACTATTATAATGGAATCTGTTTATTATAGCCCAAGAGGATATTGGAGAGGCAGAGCAGCGATTAGTAAACTTGCTGAAGCAGCAAAAGTCTCACGTTCTGTTGCTGCAAATTGGTTAGCACGACAGGCAATATGGCAAATTTATCTACCACCACCTAAAAAAATTCAGTACGCACATTTTGATGTCAGCATCCCTAATGAAGTTCATCAGGCAGATATTTTATGTTTACCACATGACACCATTAAAATTGGTAGACGTCAATCACGCACGTACAAATACGCGTTAACCGTCGTTGACGTTGCATGTAGATATAAAGAAGCTGAACCATTATCAACAAAGACAGCATCTGAAGTTGCATCTGAGTTTCAACGAATTTATCAACGAGGACTCTTGCGATGGCCACAGCTATTACAAGCTGATCCTGGCAAAGAATTTCTTAGTGCAGTACGTCGTTGATGAAAAAACATAACGTTAAAATAAGACGAGGACAAACTGAAATTCATCGTGATCAGGCAATCGTTGAACGATTTAATCGAACACTTGCTGAGTGGTTATTTGGATATCAATATGAAAAGGAAATATCCATTGACTTTAAGTCCGGGGAGAGATCTCGTGAATGGGTTGCAAGGTTACCAAGTGTGATAACTGCGTTGAATAATGAAATTACTCGTGCACCTTCTATGAAGCCTGCTAATGCAATTACAAAGAAACATGTACCAATACAACGACGTGAATCTTCCTCTCAACCAGTATTAGGTAATGTAACTGTAAGATATTTATATGAACCTGGTGAACTTGAAGGTGGTAAAAAAAGAGCAACTGATCCTATCTGGAGTGTGAATACACATAAAATTTCTAGCGTGGTTAGATCCACAGGTAGATCGGCAATCTACAGACTGGATTCGACGGCTCCTCAACGTGGATTTGTACGTGAACAATTGCAAATAATTCCTAAAGACACACTTACCACCACCTTCACTTATGTAAACTAGCACCTCTACGTCGATTACATTCAAGACATGTCAGCATCACATTTTCGCGTGTGTGACCAAGACTACTATTAATTCTATCAACGGTGAATTGTCTTGGATTATTATTCGAATACTGCCACAACATTACTGCTTTACAGTTTGCACAATGATTATTCTGTCGTTGTTTTAGTGTTATAATAAATTCAATATCAATATCAAAGTCGCGCTTATTTTTTTGGTCACATTGCTTAAAGCTCGTTAATTTGTTTCTTTATGACAACAAAGTCGTTAGTGATTTCTTCGGTTATTACGTAATGTATGATAACCCTGTGTAGTTGAGATATTCTTCTGACTCGAGATACTGCGAGATAAATTAAATTTGACCATTCGATCCGATCATCAACAATCCAGATATGTGTATCAGAAATAGTTAATCCCTGTGACGAATGAATTGTTATAGCGTATCCTAATTTCCATGGAGTTTTATCCATCTTTAATGCGCTCTCAACAACATCAACAGCAACCAAAACAATATCATTTAATACAAGATTTTGTATCCCACCACCAGGAATTTCAACTTCAATATTCTGTCGTCGAGTATCTGCTGGGCGATAACACAATGGTACAAGTAGATTTGAAAATTTTTCTTTGTATAACAGAAATAATTTCTCTTGCAGTTCATCACGAACTATTTTTCTACTTGCGACTATCAAATCAGCAGGTCTCCATAAATTCAAAAAATCATTCACAGGAGATTCTGGAATTACTTTACGCATTATCTCACATTGTATTTTATCTGGCTGTAGTCTGATTAACCTATTAAGTTCTTTCAGCGGTTCATCAATAGCTCTATGATGATCATTTATTTCTTCGTAGTAATCTACAAATGATTTTAACCATTCATGCAGAGATTGACCGACGAAGGGTGGTGGTTGACCATGATCGCCACACATTATTACAGCAGTATTCTTTGTCAATAACCAATCAAGAAATATTTTTAATATTTCTAACGGTACCGTGTCTATCTCGTCCCAGATAATATATTTAGGTATATATTTCTCACCCATTCGCTCAGGAGTCCATGTGTCTCCAAACCATCTGAAGAAACTATGATAAGTTTGGGATTTTACTCCTCGTTCTTTTATTTCTCTGGCGAGTTTATGTGTAGGTGTCAAAACAATTATATCTGAATGGTTGTTCATGAATAATTTAATCGCAGGAGTTGTTTTACCTGAACCACCACATCTATTAAGATAAACAGTCTTATGTCTAACCACAGGATCATATACAGATGGTGCAGATGACAATTCTGATATTTGATTATTCTTGTAATATATTTCCTTGATTTCAACGTCGGCAGATTCTGAATAACTAAGTAAATTTTCTTGTTTTATTCTCCATGATCCCCATTTACCATTACCGAGTAGCGGTTTTAACAAGTCCGTATATTTTTTATTTATATAAAACGAATCCGTAGCAACTCTGACAGCGTAACGAGGAAATCTATTTATCATCGACAGTAGATTTACCGAAACGTACGCTAGCATCGAAGATCTTAAATGAGTAAACTGCGTTGAGACGCCATCAATATAGCTTACAATTGTACCTAGTTTGGTTCCGTCTAATAAATAAGCATTACTTCGATTTATGAATGTGTTTTTTTTTTCGTATTATCAGCGATTATAAAATCGAGTTCAGCATCGTCCATAATTAATCTTGTACAGTGTCATTTATGATCATATGATCCTCCTTGTGTAAATTTACCTATTATCTTTCTACCAAGATCTTTTGCAAGTTTCTATCGCTTTCTTTCCTGCATTTGGATATATTAAAAATATCATCTTCGTTAAGATCAGGAAATTCTTTCCTGACATCATCAATATTAAATCTATCCGGTTCTGGTAACCAAACTTGTTTCTGTGGACGATACGATATAATCGCTTCATTTATCTTCGATGATATCAATATTTTATTATCGACCATATATCGTAATAGTACTATTGGAACCCAACATTTTTCTGAAAAATGTTTTCCAAACCAAGCATAAGTAATCGGATGTAGATTTTCCGTAAACTCAAATAAGTCTATACGGGCGAATCCGGTTAAGTCAAAATTTGGTAAGGGTCTGTTTATCGCAACTCTGGTCTTCTCGTGTGATGGATGTCCAAATCTCTTAAAGTATTCAGAACACTCTCCGTATCCAAGAAAACTTCCAGGATAACATGCTACCATATCAATTGAGATAACGTCGCTATAATCGTATTTAGTATTCCATAATCCACCGTGCCCATATTCAATACAACTTTTCTGGACATCTTCAAGAAATTCCAATCGTGTCGGATTCCATGAATTTTTTTCCTGAGCAAAGTGAGCAGCAACTGATGGAACGGTAAAACAATTATTCAGTAACTCTCCAACCTTGACATCGTCAGAAGTATATTTCAGCGTAAGATTTTTTCATTTCTTCATGAAGAGATTCTGTACGATAAATATCACCATTAGGCCGTACAAACTGATCGTAATAATCATATTTTGAACTTTGAAACAACCAAACAGATACAGGGTCACTTTTACTGATATTTTTGATAAAATCAAATATATGACCATTATGAAATTTAACCGTTCTGTCTCGTGGAAATATTGTTACTGCCACAGTCCATGCATGTGCGTTATGATCAATAATATCTATCGAAGCTCCTCTTGATTCATATTTCGATTTATACAAAACCTCTCCGGTTAACGTCTTCACTGTTATTGGGAATTTTAATATCTTTCCCAGCTCAGCAACGTCGCTGATAGACGCTCCGGTATCTTTAACTGCTTCTGCCCATGTATTTGTTTTTTTATGTCGTAAATCCGTTAAACCATTGCCACGTATCGCGTTTGTGAAGTGCTCTGTAACTCGTTCAGCTACACATTTTT
>JAECUM010096251.1:0-116489 GCA_016617855.1 Megalonaias nervosa
TATTGTCCTTTCTTCCTCCCTCTCTCTCTACCTCTTCCTCTCTTCCTCTGTGTCTGTCTTCCTCTTTCTATCTCTTACTCTACTCTCTCTCTCTCTCTTCCTCTCTGCCCTCTTTTATCTCCCCCTCTCACTCTCGCTTCTTTTATGTTTATTCCTCTCTCTCTTTCTTACCCTATATCTTCCCTTCTTTCTTCCTCTCACTTTTTTCTCTTAATCTCTAACCTTTCCTTTTCCTCTCTCTCTGTCTCTCTCTGTCTCTCTCTCTCTCTCTCTCTCTCTCTCTCTGTCTCTCTGTCTCTCTCTCTCTCTCTCTCTCTCTCCATTTGCACCATCTGCTACGTCTCTAGGAACTTACAAAAGTAACAAGAAATGAGTGAAGACAAGAAGCTTTGTAAAATTTACCGAAATAATTTATTTCCCTAGAAAAACAAAATAAAAATGAGAAAAGGGACTTTCGGTTTACGAATCAAACCCGAAATTAATCCAAGAATTAAGAAATATAAGTCCTATCAATGAAAAGTCCTAAATGAATTTGTGTTCAAGTCCCGATGAAATTCAAGATGGAAGGCGCTGACCTTCAAAGTGTTGCCATGTTAGCAGTTCCTTGTTGAATCACAGAAAATAATATTCCAGTTTGCAATTCAGGACAATTTCCAATAAATGTCTTTGTCCAAGAATCAATTTAGGAGCACTTGTATTCCAGGGTAAATACATTACTAATTCCAAAAAAAAAAAAAAATTCAACTCAAAGAGGTCACAACAAAACACCTTTGTGTCTCAAAGGTTTAAAGCACAACTGGCTATTTCTTCTTATAACATTGAGTTATAAGACTATCTAAAAGGCAAACCAGATTCCTGTATGACGGTCACGTGATCACCTTTTTAGTACAACGCTTAAACTTTCACATGCCTGACATCACGTACTCTAGTATGGCCTTAGCTAAAATCAATGGTTCTTAATCTGGGAAATTTGGTTTTAAAAAAAGTTAATATAAACCTAACATTGGTTTCTAAATCAAGGTCAGAAACTAGATACATTATTTCAACTACTGGTTGTTTATCAGCTCAAACAGAACTGAGCTGAATTTCTAAAAAAAATGTCAAATCCAATTCAATAACATGTAATGGAATAAAATAAAATAAAAAAATTAAAACTAACAAACAGGTAATTAAATTACATATACATTACACCATCTGTCTCTAGAACTCTCATATATACTCCCTATTCTTCTCTCGTTCTCACTTCCTCTATATCTCTCTTTTCCTTTCGTGTTCTATCTCTATTCCTTTCTTCATCGTTCTCTCTTCTTTCTCTCTAGCTCTTGCTCTTTCTCTCCTCTTTCTTTTTTTTTTTTGCTCCCTCCATTTTCGTTATCTGCTTCAATAGTGCCCTCACATATACTCCTCTCTTTCTCTCTCCGGTACACAAAGCGCATAATTATAAATTGTAAACATTTTTTTCTTGTACTTTTGAAGTAAAATCGAATTGTTACATATTTATTGTAACATGTAAATACACTGGTGGACATCTCGGCCATGACAAAACATATGAGAAATGCCAGGAAGAATATTACTGGATGGGGACGAAGTAGCATATAATAAAATATGTCAGTAACTGCGATAAATGCAATAGAGTGAATCTAGGACCAATACAAGCAGCACCTCTTTGAATTCTTTACCAGTACCATCAAAAGTGTGGAGTTTAATTGGAATCAATATTATCTATCCTATTCCAGTTGCAGACAATGGGAACAAATATATTATTGCAGCCACGGATAATTTTTCAAAGTGGTCTGAGGCTGAAGGTCTCCCCAACAAAAGTGTTGACGAAGTCATAATTTCTGCTTAATATCATATGTTGCCTTGATCCTATCAATCAGGGAAAAGAGTTCGCAAACAAGCTCATAGATAATCTAACATGAGTTTAATATAGACCACAGAAGTTCCTTTGCACACCATCCACAAACCAATGGACAGAGAGAACATAACAATAGTACCCTGAAAGAAATGCTATCCAAGGTAACCAATAACCAAGCAACAAAATGGGATGTCTGGTTGTCCAGTACTCTGTTTGCATACAGGACAAATATACACGCATCTACCACTTCACACCTTTTGAGATTATGTATGGTAGGAAGACTTGCATCATTTCTGCACATTGCCAAAGGAGAGATTGCATTGCGTTTTCTCATGATGTGTTGGCAAACATAAACAAACACAGAGAGCTTATAGGTCAGAGTGTTGCAGAAAATATTAAAACTGTACAGATCCTCAAGAACCGAAATTTCGATAATAGAAAAATACATCCTT
This sequence comes from Megalonaias nervosa, assembly GCA_016617855.1. Classification (NCBI taxonomy): domain Eukaryota; kingdom Metazoa; phylum Mollusca; class Bivalvia; order Unionida; family Unionidae; genus Megalonaias; species Megalonaias nervosa. The sequence continues at coordinate 2,311 of JAECUM010096251.1, forward strand.
TAAAATCGTTCAAAAGGGATCTCTGGTTCTTGTGAAGAATGCCAATCAAAAAAAGAAGAGATTTTGCTGGAAACTCCCCCCCCCCCTTTATTTGTTTAGTGAACCATTACATCTATGATATTTCACATGTGGACATTAAGCTTATTACCAAAGAGTCTAGCGGGGGTTGGGGGGTGGGTGGGTGGGTAGAATTGGCTGTCAGACAGTTTGAGCTAAATTATACTCAGATGTGTATGAAATATGGGCTGACCTTTACCTCTACGCAACAAATGCCAATAACGGGAAGGTGATTGCTCTTCATTAAATGTTAAATATAGCAAGTTTCATGACGTTTGTGTTATTAGTTTTAGTGATTTGGTATTGCATAAAAGCTTTGTCATAGAGTTGATGATGATAGCGTCACCCAAGTTTGTGCCAACCTAGAATTCCTTTGTGTGCTTATGTTTATTCTAATTTTTGGGGCATGTGCTTTGCTACTTTTAACAATTAGACACAGTATGTACATGCTTTTTAGAATCTAATTGCAAAGTCTGAATATAATCAGAAAGAGAAATTAATGTATTTGTTTGTAACACCATATACCAAGGGATGTGGAAAAGTTTGGGGTTGCAAATCATCTTGGTCAAGATGGATGCAGCCTAAAATATGCATCAAATAATTGGAGCATATTCATCCAGGTCATAATTTTTGTGTGCAGGGGAAAACCTTCCTATTTTATAATGTGACCAAGAACATTATATTTTCATTTCTTCATACAAAATATTTGAAAACAGTTGAATAGATTCATTGCACCTGGTAACCATTTTATGAGTCTTACATGCAATGAGGCTTTATGCATAATTCTTTAACATTCTTATTTTATGATATTAAATAGTCTTGTATGCATTTAAAACGTTTTATAGAAATTATAACTAAGCAATTGTACACTTATTTTTTGTATCATTAGCTGAAATGAAGATTATGCTTAAGGTGGAGATGGAATTTAGCATGAAAATGTTTGCTTTGCTCCTATTCTTAATGTTTGGAAAGTTTTACTGTCTTTAAACTGCATTGTTTGAGGAAACACTATGGGCATTTACAAGCAGCTATTGTTCAGTATGACTGGCCACATTTATTTCCAAACCTAGGTTACTTGCCTGTCCTGGGATAGGAATAAAAAAAAGGATATAACAAAGTTAACAAATTGGGACGCTTAAAAGAATGTTTGAAGATACTTATGCAAACAAAACTAAAATAAAAACTTTAGGATGAAACTCGCAACCTCTTGTTTGGCAGCCGGGACAAATAGAAACAACTCTTGTTGTACAGTACTCAAACTGACAACGTTAGTCACAAAGACCTGGTCTCTCGCTCTCATGACTACATATATCTCTATTTAATATTTCCTCAGAATTTTGATTATACAGTCATGAAATTTGATGAGATTATTCATTTCAAGAGTTTGTTTTAAACATCTACAAAAAAGGTAGGACCATGACATGCATTTCATGTTCGGTTAATTACGTTCTTTGTTTACATTAAGCACACTTTTTGGGATCTGAGATACTGTTGCATGTTGAAATCTTCAACTGATTTATATTTATATTTATTAACTGTAACGATTACTAGCAAGAGTTGGTAAAAGCAACATACTTTTTAACATTCATGCATGTTTATCTGTAACAATAAACCATGACACTCATCATTATATATATATTCATTCCTCACTGGTAAAGATAGGTCACACTGACCTATTATGTTCGATTTATTAAAAATATCATTGTCCTCAGTTTTGTGTTCACTTAAACTGTTGCATTTAGTTATAAAACTTGATAGAAGCATTCATTTTCAAGGAGCATGGCACATCATTGACAAAGTTGGTTACAATGAAATACTGTGAACATCCACTGATTATGTAACGCTACAAGGTTTAACTCCATTTCTCTTAACCTTTTGCATCAGAGGCATGAAATGCACTTCTTCTATTCATTTTTATATACACATATGTACTAAATAATTGAAAAGGTGTATACAGTGACCTGTTCTTTTTCTTTGGTGTCTTTGCTTAGTAATTGGGGGAAAAAACCTACTACAGTTTAGTAGAGACAACATTCTGCAATATTTTCTGTTAAAGTAGTCTTTAAGTAGAAACGTTATTGCATTAGGAATGAAAAAAATAAAAATATTTAATGAAATTTTTCTCAGTTAAAATTGTGTATTACGAAGCGAAATTTCTGGTTTTTGCCTTATCAAGCAATGTATAAAGCGCTTGCAAACCGGGCACAGTCTTTAATTTTGCTTAAGATATTCAAATTTACTTTACTTACCATAGTGATTGCAATTGCAGGATATGTAAATTTTGTAGTTCCTTGCAGTGTTTGTAAGTGTAATAACCCTGTTACCACCTAAGCACTTCTTTTAAGGCACTGTATTGTTATGTGGATCTGAATGCGAGTCACTTTTCTAGTTTTTTTTTTAACCAATATGATGGGACGGGACATTTTTAGGATATGTTAGCCCATAGTCTAGCACAAATGATGAAGGGTAAATGTTATCAGAGGTTTCTTTCTAAAAATCTCAATATATTGAACAATTCATCCAAGATTTATCTTGCCTACCAACTATTTGCACATGCCCAGGCTAGTTGGACTTGGAATTGTCATCCATACAATGTATTTACTCTCTGATCAATTTATTGTTATTGCAGCTCTTTCTGAACGGAATGTTGCATTGGAGTTTTCACCAGAAGATTTTAATGACGTCTATATATAGTCAGTCCTAAATGAAAGGTGCGCCCATCTGACAGTCAATATGACTGCCTTCTTGAAAATCGTATTGTTCCTACTTCTGGGTGGATAGTCATATTAGCATATAGTTTTTAACCTAACAGCTATTTATTGTGTTGTAGTGCTGATTTGACATCAGATCTGACTGTTATTACAGCCATCATAGAAACCTTGTTACTCTCGTCTCATAAATGGAAACCCATGCTGACATGTGATTTGTACCAGATGGCTGATTGTCAAGCCTATATGAAACAAAATGACAATGGTGCCAATCTTCCATTCAGCATGGCCGCCGTTGTAGCCATCTTGACAATTTTGCTTGTATTCTTCTGAATGGATATTTATATAGACATTTGGTTTTCACCAAAAGGCATTTAATGGTCATACATGAAAACATTGCAGTGGTGACATCCACAATGGCCACTATGGCAGTCATAAAAAAATATTGTTATTGCTTCTTCATTTAAACAGAAAGTCATAGTGGCATTTTCACCAAAAGACTTCCGATTGTAGTCTAGTTGTTTCGGAATGAAAATGATGCAGATCTGACATGCAATATGGCCACCATGATGGCCATCTTAAACATCTTGCAGTCACTACTACTTTGGAATAGATGATCATATCAGCATGGATTTTCTCCAAAATTCTTCAAGAGATGTTTCATTGGTGCTACAGCTCTCTGGATCATTTTTTAAAATTATGAGATTGTAAGTAATTTGAGCCTAAAAAAAATATATTTTTAATTCTTTAATTCAGTCGCTATGTAGCACTATAATAAAGTACATGTACAGTACGTCATAGGAATTTCATTCATCACAAGGCCAATTGCTAAGGTCAAATCAACAACTAAGTCGATGAAAAATGCCATGCCAAAATGAATAGAGGTTACTTAAACATCACCTGGAATTAGTATTACAATTTCCATGTAGAGAGATACCATGCATGCCATAGCATTCGATTGGTTCAGGAATTTGAGGTCAGAACAAGACTAATAAATTATGATTGATTGCATTATATGTATTTTGAAATAATCCGATTTAATATTTTGAGGAATTATAGTGAATCAGATATTTTTGATTTGGGGCATATATTGTTACACTATAATGACAATATACACATTATACTCTTCGGTTATGCCGGCTTTGTGAAAGTCAGAAAGGACCTTATGATTTATTTATAATATATTCGTTGGATATAGCAGAGTAGTACATTGAAGTAAAAACATTTGGATTAAAAACTGTGCTAAATTTAGTGATGTTATCATGGTAGCAAACAGGCACTTTAGAACCTTCATTGAGAATACTTTGGAACAGTTTCTGGATTAGTGAGAAATTGGTAGTATAATTAGGATAATTAGGATTACATCCTAGGACTTCATACATTTTAAGTTATTTTTAATTCTCTCACATTGTTTTATTTTATGTTTCATTTAAGTAAATTTATATTTTGGAAAACTTGAATGCTTGTTTGGTTTTACCTGGTCTTATTACTTAAGTTCGAGCCCTATGATGTAACGTTGGTCTTAAATGATGCCAATCTGCAGAGACAGTATGATTGCTGCAATGACCATCTTGAAAAACATTGTGTCTCTACTCCTCCTAAATGAATGGTCATATCAACATAGGGTTTTTACCATAAAACCTAGCATAAAATGGCCACAATCTTGCATCCAATATGGTTGCCATGGTGGCCATTTTGAAAACTGTCTTTTTTTTCTCCAGACTATCATAGATAGTTTCCACACCCATCAGTTAACAAAAAGAAACAGCCTTTGGTTCCTGGAAATTCATTTCGGCCTGTGGAGTGTCATTGCTTGAAGGGGCTCTTGTCTTACTTAACGTTTGCTATTAATGCCTTGTGTTTGTGCTTTTGGTATTGCTCTTCGTCCATCATGCATCATCTTTTATTTCTTGAAAACAAATTGTGTTGACGTGCTTTTTCACATTTCTTTCTTGCAATCTTGATCATGTTTTCTTTTTCATCAACATCTCCAATCGGAAAGTTGTATTCCTTCACATCTGTGCTTTTCCCATGTAAAGCGGTGCTTTCATTAGCCTTACCACCAGTCATTGATTCATGAACCAAACAAATTAAGTAGATCATTTGAGCTCAGGTGTTCATGCAAAGGATCTGACACGGTCTTATTCAGAAGAAGATGGACAAGAAGACTCCCATGACTCTACTTGTATAAACAATTTTTCATTATGAACATGATCTGCATCAATGCATGTGAGATAAAGAAAGTGACCCCTACTGCATTACACACAAAGCTGAACTTTTCAACTAGGCCTCTATTATTGATTGTGGCTATACTACAAATTATTGTGTAACTGCGGAAATAAAAATATTGATCGCCAATACAATGAATTTATTTTCTTTGGCAGAGTTAGTCTGAAAATATTTTATGCCAAATGCAGCTGAGGATATTTTTTATATTAAACAATTACCGCACTATATACAAATGGTAAGAAGTCACAGATTGATATGCACAGTATTTTGAAAGGCTGTAATGACATTTCAAATTGTGGCTTCATTTTACCAGACCAGTGTCTTCTGCACAATGTTACAGAAAAAAATTAAATTGCTGTTTCGCTTAAATGTATCATAAAGATTAGTCAGAGACTTATTAAAGAGATAGCCTGGACATACTGATAATTTATTAAACTTAGAAATTGTCTTAGAGTAGCAATGATGTTTTGGTAAACATGACCAAAAAAAAAAAAAAACCTGAAAGTCCTTTTTTTGATATCGTGCAGGAAACAACTGACGAAGCTGACATTTAGACCACCCAAAATCAATAAATACTGCAATGATGATGCTAATGATGAAACTGAAAAGCCTAAGAGTGAAGATCATCAAGAATGAATTAATTATAGCGATGTCTTTAGCATTAATATATTGAATTACGAACAACACCTTTACATGAATATGAGACTTTTTTGACAATGAAGAATATAAGCAATTGGTGCAATATAACAAGCTTTGTGGAAAGAGATTCACATGCAAAGAGAAGAGCTAATGTATGAAAATACAAATAGTGCTTGACATTTAAGAACATCAGATGTAATGGTACAAGCGGTGGTCATATATATATTGGTATAATGCATTGAGATCACAATAATCAGCATGCAGTGATTTCATCGGATACTGAATTAAAGAAAATTATGTTCAGACACAGAATTATATTTGACATTGATCCTCGGTTGATGCAGACTGGTGTAAAAATGTTTCTAAAATGCACTAACTCAGGTTTAAAATTACTTTCACTGGCGGGGTATTTTACAGCAAATAGCCACACAAACACTTCGAGCATACTTAAGATCATATGTATATGCTGAGGAGCACATATGCCTGATGACACGTGCACCATCATTTCCAAAACAATTTGGGGCCTCAGGTGACTGACTGGTCTAAAGGGCTCACCTTTACTGATCACTGCCATCTCACCTTTTCATGGGTTCGAGTCACAGGATCAACCAATGTGGGTATGTGATAAAGCTTGCCAATAGATTCCCATGGTTTGGATTTTCTTATCGGGGTTTCCCAGATTCTTCATCTGGTCACTATCTATAGCCTGTAATGTGTTAAAAAAATAACGTTAAACCCAAAACAACAATTAGAAATATAAATTATGATTTGTATGAAAACACAGATGATTATTTCTGTTAGAATACAGATTGTGAATATATAAAGTTAAGCAGCATTTGTATGTAATGACTGCAGAGGTGTTGGCCTTGGAAATATTAACTATTAAGCAGAACTTGCCATTACACATACTGTAAATTACATTTGCTCGCATAACATGTTAGTACAGGTGTCTTAAATGCGGCATCCGAGATAAATCATATAAACAGCTTCTCCGACCTTGTGCATCTGTTCGCGAGTATTATTGTGTACTCCGACAAAGATTCTCTAAGATATATGTCAATACAATTCCCGGTAAGGTTAACACTGTTGAGGAAACACGTGTTAATGAAGTGATAGCCAGGGTTTAAGAGATAGCAATGTATGATCTTGATAGAGTAAACAGACTAAATGAAAATTATTAACGGAATTTGCAATTAGAGGAAGATTTTCCCTTATATACCAGTATGCTGACTGATTCAGCTAAGGCAACTGGCACGTGAGTGTTGGATCTGAATACCAGACCGTATGCAAAAAACTGAATGACCTTCGTTGTATTAGGACCACAACTGGCTCTGCAACCATTTCCCCCGGATCCGCCAAAACTGGTTGCCCCGGATCAACAAAATGCATTGACAGCATTACAAGTAAAACAAGTCGCGTTTAAGCACACTATAAAAATACCAAGTGGCACAAAAAGCTGACATTTTCAATATCAGGTGTTATAGCCAAACCGCGTCGGACTGAGAAACTGCAGCATGATTAAATATCCAAATTCCTCCAAGGGCCCCATGAGCTGAAACTGCATGCGTGGTTGTGGATGAACAAAACCATTGTCGTGTTGCAGACGAAGCTGCATCATATGTACGTAAACAAGGCCGCCATCACTGTATTGCACATACCATTGTACTGAAGCTGCCTCAAAAGCACAACAGTTACAAGTACCTGAGTACATGTATAAGTTTCACAAACATCATGGTGACTTGAAAACTGTTAGGCAATTATTTAACTTGAATTCGATCTTGGTGGAACTTTTTTCAAAGATGCGTCTTAAAATCGTATTGATGTTACATCAGCCACCCACTTCTGGAGTTAAGCATATAATGTATTCCATGTGCATTTGAACCAGACAATTAACCATGATAAGAATGGATTATAAATAACAATCTTATAGCTTTCAGGTGATCACTTATAAGCCTCAACCGTAAAGTCACCAAGGCTGTTAATGACAAAATCTACAAAAGCATTGAAATGATTCTTGAAACATTGGAAAAATGGATCCACACAGGGTCTGAATGGACTTTTGAAAGATGTGTGCTAGTTGAAGTGCACATTTCCCTATGTTGCCATAGGAACTATTTTGCTGGTCTGTTTTGAATGGGTAATCTTTTCCAAGTTGCATCCGTGAGTGGCAGCACAGACGAATAGGGAATATCAACAATATTTGGGTGAGCTCAATTTTGGAAATATTGAATATTACGTATTATTCGTACCTGGCTAGAAGTCCTAAAGTACCAAAAAATAAAATCATAATTGCATGACGCATTTTGGTTTGTTCTTCCATGTGAGCCTTTCCTGGAAATTGATGGATAACTAACACAAGACAATGCTCCCAGTAATTATTATCCCGTCAATACCACAGTTGGATTTATTAACAACTGCATCCTGGCATTGTTGAGCAGCGCAAAATATTCCATCGACAGAAAGGAAATCAAAGCTATTATTGACAACTTTGACATTACCACAACGATTATTGGACTAGTCCAGATACAGTGATGATTTTGCGAGATCCGCTGGCCCAGCTATCACGTTTTCATAGATACTTCTGATAAAGCAGATTCTCGAATATATACATATCAGAAATCTAAACTACGAAGTGCTCCTGTTAACGACGTAGATGTAGATTCAGATCCTTTAGTCATGATTACGAACAACAGTTTCAATTATGGATTTAAGCATTGTGGAGCACAACTTCATGAAGGCTCAGATTTCCGCTGTCCTACTTGAAGATCTGACGACGACTTCATCTGATTTACTGATAAAATTAGCGATTATGGTAATAACATATGTGACCAGAACATGACCCTTAAGTGGTCGGTGTCAGATCTTCATGTATAACAGAGGAGATCTGATTTTAATCAGATTGGGAGGCTCATTAAGGTTCTCGTGTGAAGTATGGAGCCGTGTCAACACTGTCGTTCCTCACACTCACCACATACACGCATCAAGTAACCGATATTATGGGACAGTTTATAAGGCAAATAAAGTACCCAGCCTTGTTTTCATACCAAAACACTTATTCCTGGCCTTTCAAACTATTAATCGAGACAAGGACCAAACCTGCAGCAGGATGATATTTGACGAATTAGAAGTAATTGAACCTTCTCGGTGGTTAAACGGTTATCAGGAACCCTCCGAAAACATTTTGCTTGACAGCAACAAACATATTGCCCGTTCAGTCATAATCTGTGTTCATATCAAAACAAGGATAGGTATACAAATTTCCCTACACTTGAAGCATTTGATTGATCCGTAGTCGACACATACATTCAAGCGCTTGGACATGCAGCATGTGACAGTGGTTACAAATAATATGTTATAATCCACTCTAACAAGACTCTTGTTGGAGGTCATGAGCTTACAAATGAGGGTCAATGACACGCTTTTGGAATTGATACAGTAATTAGATCTGTTGCTTTCTTAATAATAATGTCCCACCTTGAACTGATGGCCCATCATGACAGTAAGGTTGGTCTTAATGAAAACTACCTTACCAGAATATTAAACGATGTAAAAACTTGATTCTAGATTCACACTGAGGCTTTCTATAACTACGTTGACTGCGATTGCACAAACACAACTTGATGAGCTTAATGCGGCCAATGAAAAGAACACCTCCGTGACATTACGATATCCAAATCAATAAATACAAACGTTCAGTGGAATATTTCCTTTCTTCGCAGAGATTCCGGTGCTGTTGGCAGCTGCAGTTCCAATGGCTGCAAAACCGATTGCACTAGGGGCAGTCGGAACAGCATCTGGAATGTATTTAAGAAAGGCAGTTGGAAGAAACGTAAAGGATAATGAAAAAGAAAAGCTAAAGGTCTTCGATTACCAGGAACAACTTACAGAATTCCCTCAGATGTCTTCTACTACCCAGTACAACTTGCAGAAGGCCTCATCGCTAACTAATTTTGATTTACTTGCGATGGTAAAATCAAATAGAACGCATTGGGTGACATACATACTAACAGCCAAACATATTTTATATTTTCACTTGTAATTTTTGCACCACCACTTAAAATTGTTGATTATTTAACCCGTGGAGCTAGAACCCATGGCGATAGCCTGACTGACAGCCACTATTGTATTCAATTCTACTGTTGCAATCTCAAAGACTAGCAGTGTTAGCAGTGTTGGCTGGTGTACCTCTGTTAGAAAAAGAAACAAATATAACTGCAAGTCTAATAGCAGGAAATAGTCTTCGTGTCAGACGAACAAGTATAATAAAATGTTCAAGCGTGTATCTGATCCCGCATTCGACATTTATGCGCCAGTCCTCAAAGGTGAATCTGTGCGCGATTATCAATATTATTCTTATGACGCACGAGAGCCAAATCAGCGTGGGAGAAATGAGCTGCAAGTTCAGGATACTAGAAGGTATTTCTAACCCGCTGAAGCATTTATTGAAGTAGAAGGTGAAACTCTCAAAACAGATGATACTGAATATGAAGCTGATGTTAGGGTTTCTTTTGTTAATAATGGCATCATGGCCTTGTTCGACAGTGCCATGTATATCATCGAATGAAAAAAATATTGAATCAATTCAGAAAGACGTCGACGTTGTGACGACGACATTGGGTCTAGCAAGATATTCTGATGATTATTCACGATCCACTGTTCCGTCTATGCTGTTTGTGAAGGATATTTCTAACCACTCTGACAATACACATAATAATAAAAGAAGACCAAAACGAGTTACAGCTGCTGCTGACGACGCAGATGTAGAATCGGTTGTTATTGGACCCAATCATAATTCAACTCAGGAATCGCAGTACGTTGATCAATGATGAAAGATGAAAGTAGAAGATTTTCACTTGCAATTCCACTGCCACACATCTTTGGATTTTGCAGAAATGTCAGAAAGATTGTTTTTGGAGACAAGCATGCAGTTATACTCGTACTATAGGCTACCGACGATTATGCATTCTGGCGACCTGCTGGTGATGCTGGTAATACTAACAAAACTTTAATTGTGGATTCCAACAATGATATCATCACTCGCTGAAGACAAACGGCTGCTCTCTTTTATGGGCTCAGGTGATAAATCAACATTATCATGGTTGACAATGACCTCAGATAGTGTTCAGAGTAACGTTAATGGTTTGTTCACGTGGCCGATAGCATCACAGAAAGGTGTCTTTGCACCGCGACATACATAATTGTTGCTTTCCCAAATACTGAACGAGTAAACTCACAAGAACACATTATAATGATATTTAACAAACTTGGTATTATTGAAATTTCACTGAGAATAAATGGACATTAAGAAACATCCGAAGATGTATGATCTTAAATTTTGAAAATAATCATGTAGCTCGTGCAAATCATCGTTTGATGACATTCATGGGACGTGAACATAAAATTGATTCTGATCTTCAAATATCACAACTAAATTTCCCAACATTATATCCAGTCTATTATTTCGCAATGGAACATTTGGATTTCTTTAAACAATCTGTCGTTGATATACACTTTCAAGCTCGTGTGGCAAGAGGAATTATTCCTGATTACAGAGCAATCGCCGTTATACTCTCAGATAAAACAATGCTGCTTGAAGGTGTTGGTGAACGAATGAGAGTCATTGATGCCCAGTGGATAACATGTAATTAAATCGATGATGATATTATAATGTCATATCATCATGTTAGTTTTAATCTGACTTCTGGTCAGATTAAAAAGCTACAATCAGTATAAAAAAGGAACTGTGGAATACAAATATTGCTGAAATCAGAACAGATCGCAGGTGGTCAAAATAAACTAGTACTGGCAGAACGTCAACTCAGGCACTTCAAGAATGCCAAACGATCAGCGACTGGAGTTAAACTTAATCCTCCTGCGGGTGCCATTAAAGACTCAGTCAACACGGGTGGTATATTTCCACTTCCTGCAGATATACCAGCGTTGATAAGCATCGTCGTCGAGCATCTTGAACAGGTCTTAGTGTAATATACAATGGTATATATCTTTGGAAGATCTGCTAAAGACAAACCCAAAGGTGACTTATCCAAATATGCAATCCTTAACGAGGTCAAGACTGAACTCACTGATCTTATGCGTCTCACAGATGTGGACCAAACTGAAGTCGTTGTTTTTCAGGATAAAGAAGGACGGTTAAAGAAGAGAAATATCCAGTTGACAGATATTATTCTGCGGGTTCCGGATGCGAACGGAGATAACTTAGCGGTGTTTGATAAAAACGGCAAAATTAAAAACTCGGAGGAATCAATTCTAACACTCATAGGAGAGATTACTCGACGCATCAGAAGAATTGGAGATATTATGCATGGCGATCTCAACTTGAGCAAAAATACAGTTATCATTGTGAGAGAACCAAAATCAGACGATGATGTGGCAACAAAAACATACTAAGACAGCAACAATGCCACGATCAGAACTGAGATTGATTATCGTTTACTATTCGCCGGTGATACAATGACTGGTTCTCTCAATATGGCTAATAATAAAATTACCGGTCTTAGAGAACCAGAATCAAACGATGACGCTGCAAAGAAGAAATACGTGGACAACAGCAATATCCCGATAATGACCTCGCTGATGACAATCAGTGATGGATTGACCACATTTAAATCTGATTATACCACTCACGTAACCACGTTTTTGAATTCTCGCAGAAACGTAAATAGATCCATTAATGATATGTTTGGAAATCCAGTAGTCATTGACATCAAGCTCTCTGAAATCAAAATGATTACCGACGAAATGAAAGAGATTACCGATCATTCAATCCCTATAAGCGCAGTAGCGTGTGCATCATTATTATGGACACCACTCAATAAATTTATCAATCATCCCGCCAAGGTTACCGGAGTGTACAAGTTTTCAGTAATCGGCGTTACAACATTTACAGTATCTGCCACAATTTCACGGCTTTCTCCAATCAACGCATCTTCTGGATCTGTGTTAGTGATATTCGGTCAAAAAGATGAGGGAACATTCGTGGTGGAAACCGAAGAAACAAACATCGACGCGTTGTGGTATTATTGGTGTATTGAATTCGTCTCCAGTATACCACCTACTTAAAACTTAGCAATATACATAATGAACCAATCGACTGATATTCAACGTTTTACATAGGATCAAGCATTCGAGTGGCATCGCCAACTGCAAAATATCATCGACGAGTATACAGTAAAACAAAGAAATACCGCAGACGTATCATTGTTACTGATATAATTGTATAGTCTGCATCTGCGGTCATCGCTGGAACAGGAACGGTTATCGGCGCATTGTCAGCGTCATACGTGATAACACCAGTAATAGGAATTGGTCTTTCAGTTTCAACATTAATTGCTGATAGTCTTGATTTAAATAATAATGTCGCAAGAATTACATCAACAGATCGTCTTTAATACAACTCCGTCAAAATCCACGATGGTATCAGGAAGCTCAACCAATCCAGAATTCAGCGTTAGCTTTCCGACTGCGATTCCATGGAAGAAAATAGAACTAGCACAATTACGAGTGTATCATATGTCACGTCGCCCTCGTGGACGGGCGACAGGTTCAGAAAGGGTCCGTCTTGTTATCAGCTTTTGGTTCATTTGAGGAGATACTACTGTATTCTAAGGGAACGATCTTATTCTAAGGGTGCAATTAATGAGAAGAGGCGTCAAATGAAGGAAATATTATTTAATGACAACAAAAGATGAGCCAATCAAATCATGTGACTTACATGAAATGTTTCTGAAATTATAGCGTGACTAACATTATGAAATGCAATATATTATGATCTAAAGTTTTGTTAGCGTAAGCTGCATGAGTTAGTAGAACACAAATTTGTTTACAAAGCTTGTTAACATAAGTTACGACTAACAGGAAGCAGCAAGGAATTACATATGCTTTTCTAAACTGAAAGTGCTTTTAAATACAGATGCACAGAGCTGAAGCATGCAAGTGGATGAGAATGCAGCGTATCAAGCAACTAGCTAGCAATAAAGACTAAAATACTCATGTGTATCTTGTTATTTCTTATATGCAGTGTTAGTACGGTTAGTACTGAGCCATGCAAGCTATTGGTATTCAATATGTTCTCATTTGTTCATTATTCATTCATATCTTTTCTTTAAGCCGACAGGGACGTGTAAACGACCGGCCCTCCGTCCTGACACCAGTAATGAAACAAACTGGAATAATCGGGTGTGGTGGGTAATTAAGTGTGTGGTGTTTGAGTGGCACCGTCTTACGTCAGCCAAGGAGTTTATAATTGTTTGGCGAACACTTTCACTTGAGATTAATCTCTGGGACTTTGAAACAAATGATCTAACTTGAGAGTAAAGGTCGATGTAGATGAGAAAGAGATAACCATAGCGAATTTGTTTATAATTTTGAAAATAACATAGCCAAGACAAGATATTACACGTTTTGTCAGTGATAGTGATGTGACACTAAAAAAAGAATACATAAGAACCAAATGGTTAAGTACATGGCTAACATGCAAAGCTAAAATGGTCAAAATGCAAAACAAACAAGTTACTATACAAAATGTTCGGTGAATGTGAGGTGTCTTAAAATGTTTAGGGACACTCTATAATGGTCGTTGAGACCATACACTACGGATTGTCTCTTATGTCTCCTCCTAGAATGGTCTTTAAGTGGCGTCAATACCAACGACGCAACTGCTTTCCTGAATTGGATTTTCATCTGTGTCGTATTCTTCTGTCACTGTGCCTAACACGGGTCTAAATGTCACATTGTTCACTTGAAGCATCGAGACGAAGATTTTTCCAGTCACGTCCATCTTTGAAATATTCGTGTAGATCACAAGCTATACACACATCTTCGTACACATCCAAAGCTGAGAAAGTTTTACGAATTTTTTCTTCACGTACAGGTAGAGAAGTATCAATATAAACGCGCAACGTTTTTAACAGAACGAGTCTCTCGTGCACATTTAAAGAAGCACACATAGTGTCTTTGTAGGTACTATTCGTAAATAGCCAATAAGGAATCATCTTGCATACGAAATACTAGAAACGAAGTCACTAACACGCACACCACTTGGCGTCCAAAATTTAAAGGAAAGAGATCTTGTAAAGGGTTTTGATAATCCTCCAAAGTCTGAATATTGTCATTGATTTGTTTCCACGGAATCTCTTGCAAAGTTACTGATAAAGGTCGCGGTATGTCGGCAAGCTTTTATACCCACGTCAGGCAACTTCTGAACGTCCCTTATTTAGTCCAGCCAATGTGGTGTTTTTATTCTTTAGCCGATCATTGGCACGAGAGTTTGCGTAGAAAATTGTAGAAACTGGATAAGTCCCTGACAACATAAACGTTGCACATCGTGAAGAAATCTGTTCTTTGATCACTACTTCTTCTTTCAAACGTATTTCCAACCTTCCAAGCTGGGTGTGTCGTCTGGAAATTGATGTAACACTTCCAGCATGTAAATTGTTTTCAACCTGTAAAGTCCCTCATGTGAAGTCTCGAACACCAAAGCATTTCTTACGCTAAGTGTTAAGGAACAATTTGGAGTTAGTGTAATAACACCGATATTATTTTTGCACTTAGCTCAAGACCACATAGGTTTAGGCATGCTGTATGCATAGTACCTACCTAGAATCATGACGAATGATGAAACTTGGCATGCTGTATGCATAGTACCCTACCTAGAATCATGAAGAATCATGAAACTTGGCAAGAGAATGCATCTTAATAAGTACTTGACCCATATTGCATAATGATGTCCATCCTATATATATTGCATGATTATCATGTCAGGCTTAAGCTGTACTGGCTAATCGAAATAAAAATCACTGAAACATGTGATCAGCATGTTTACCAACAATTATTAATGTGGGCAAGTTTTATTGTTTGAAATAACTTGCTTCATTTTATTTCCAAATAATCTGAATGAGAAATTGACAGATAAAAGTTTACTCAAGCAGGCTGTCACTCCAGGTTTACTCAAAGCCTGTGACATCAGACTAGACAAATCTGGTTTATAGGGCTGAATAGTCATGATAGCTTCTGAAGCAGACTTTAGGACCAATGAAAGAAACAAAATTATTTGTTTTTTTTAATTAGCTCATTAAAGAACCTTAATATCATAGAAAAACTGTTCATTGTATATTTTGGTGTTATTTGTGCCCTGTCACAAGAACCGAGAGTTAATAGATTATGCTCATTATATAATTTATTTTCTGCATGATAATTAATGTTTGCCTGACAGCTAGACATAACTCAAATCTTCATAGAGACAAGATATGCAATATGAATTACGTTCTTGTTCTTTTTGGGTACATTCTTGTACCTAATATTTAGTATTTCCATTATCGTTTTGGTTTTAACAGCTTAGAGGTTTAATAAAATCATACTGGAAACCATCCGATCTGACAAGACAAACTAATGCTTCAATAGACATTTAATTAATTTTCACAATACTTTGCAAATTTCCAGGATGGTATCTCAGTGTAGGACAGACTCATGACTCGTGGTATTGGCTTAAATGTGCAGTCTTATTTCCTATTTTAGCAAGTACTTTATCATATTTTAAGTTGGGATTTCGCCTCAGCAGATGCAAAAGACTATCAAAAACACTCTTTCAGCTATTAAGAGCTTTAATTCCAATCTTGCTGGTGCAGAAATCGGGTTTCATCATTTGTTATAGATGCAACTTAATCGCCATAGCACTTGTATCCCAACCCCCAACCCATTCAGATGCACAATGCATTGGACAGATAGTATTTGTTTACATGTGTGAATATAGGTATATTAAATTGTACGTCGGTATACTCTTTGTTGGTGAGATAGAACACAGTGTTTTGTAGAACACGTTTTATTGTTTAGAACACAATTTGTTGCCATTAGTTGCTTGCAAGTTTTTGTACTGTAACCTGGGCTTTTAAGTAGCTTTTATGTTTGCCATATTTTTCTGTTTGCTTGTGTTTTACTAATACTAATAATTTAGTTTTGTTTACTGCTTGATCCTTGCTCTTTAGTATGCATGCTTAATTTTTATTATCTGTTTTGATTTATTAGTCTGCTGGTAGCCCACCCTCCCAGTCTGGGATGAAATAAGAGGAGTCTTTTACAGTACAACACAAAATGCCAACAGAGAAATAGGGAAGTTCCAGATTAATATTATCTTTTCATACAGTTAAAATGTTCAACTGATTTTCTCAAAACCAAAATGACTTTTCTCACCCAGTTACTTTTAATAATTCTGAACCAATTTATAGCTTACTTTATTTTTCACAAACACATGCATGACTTAGTACTAAAGTTTACTTAATGTTGAGTTTGGCTTATTTTTGCACATAACACGTTGCATAGATATGAGTTGGGCATATTTTCAGGCACATCTTTCTTTGAAATGCAATGTTTGTAGAGTGAACTCAGTAATTTGTAGTAGAAAGTCACAGGTTGAATGCTTCCTTTGGCCAGATCAGCTCAGGTTGGCTGCCTCCGCAATTCACTTGGAATGGCCGTTAGGTCAGATTTCCTTGGCATATTGTAGCCAGTAATGTGCTAAAAGCCAACAAAAAGAATGCATGATATGGAATTTTTAGCATATAGACCATCAGTGTTCCTTTAATAAATGACCTATTCTGCATGAATTTGTCAGTTGTTAGGACAGCCAATTTAACAGTCAATCCAACTGTTGTTGTTATCATGGGTATAATGCCATTTTCAGCACATGATAGGCTATACATAGCAGCCAGTATGACTGGTAGAGGAAGAAACCAGGAAAATTGGGGAAGAACCACCCTCCATGGGAAGTGACTGACAAGCCTCTTGACACACCAACATAGGCTGAGCCTGAGCTTAAGACCCATACAGACTGAGGTGAGATGACAGTGGCCAGTAAAAGCAAGTGCTTTAGACCACTCTGCCACCCGGGACACTGATAAATCCCATGTCTTCCAGTGAATGTAGTCTCAAAATCATAACACTCTTGAACTGGACACTTGCTCTGACCCATCACACTGATTACTTTTGAAAGCTTGTTTTTGATTTGTTGATTTTGGAAATTCACTTTAGGACTCCAACTCTTGAGTTTTGTGATCATACTGTTACACCTAGCATTCTTTGGGAAAGGGACAAAGAGTCACTCTGAACCACAATTAAGGGGACAAAATTTAAAAAGGTATGAGACAACTATTGTGAGACATATTGAATTTTGTGTAAGAAAAGCTGATAATATGCATATACTCTTCATAGCATACAAATCTTTATTTTAGTTTACATGTAAAACTTCATCATATCTATTCAGTTATTGAAAGTCTTCTTTCTCTGCTCTCCATTGCCTAAGAGCATGTAAGAAGTTGTAATCCTCAACTCTTGGTACCTTTTGAGAGTTGTTCATCAAAAACTTCAATCAGTGTTCTGATAATCTGTTGTTTCACTGTCTTTGAGCCATCTTGTGTGCTGAATCCATGTTCACATGTAGCTGTGTGAGGACAAAAGACAAGAACAAGCTGAATAACTTTGGCAGATTTGGTAAGTTTGAAGTATGATTGGCTGCATTCGTTCTCCAAAGTGCTGGAAAATTGTACTTTTGATAGCTACAACCTCTAACTATTTCTTTCACAAACTTCATTCCTGAAGTGTAAATTTGACTTTCAATACTGGCCGATATTGAAATTGTCCTAATATTTTCACAGTACCAAGTGAGCAAGAGTCATCTGAATTTTATCACTGCCATGTGACACTAAATCATCCTGTGAAACAAATGAAATGGCTCTCGTTTATAATGCTTCCCTAATCCAAGTTTCCTCTTACCCTTCATTTTTGATATTTGAACATTTATGTTTCGGCGTTGGGTCAGTCATTGGCCTTGCAAAACCTTGGAATCATCAGCCAACATGAGGTGGCGGCATAGAGTAGCTGCTTATCAGCATACTGAGCAAACTTCAACGATGATACCACGAGACATGCCTGCATGAAGTCAATATGACAATGATTCATATTCTATGAAATTGTGAATATTAGAGTCTTTATTACCTAATGTGTTAACAGACGACATGAAACTGAGGCATTGCAATTTTGCCATTTGCGTTGTTAGTTACATGGCTACAAGAAATTGAGCATTGCAATTTTGCCATTTGATTTGCTAGTTACACGGCTACAAGAAACTGAGGCATTACAATTTTGCCATCTGCAATTGTTAGTTACATGGTTACAAGAAACTGAGACATTGCAATTTCGCCATTTGATTTGCAAGATACATGGCTACAACAAACTGAGGCATTGCAACTTTGCCATTTGATTTGCTTGTTACATGGCTACAAGAAACTGAGGCATTGCAAATTTGCCATTTGTTTTGCTAGTGTTACGTATCGGTTCGTTTAAAATAACATAAAGAAAAGAGCGAAGACAACAAGCTTTGTACATTTTAACAAAAATAACTTATTTACCTGGACAACACGGTGAAAAGGTGCAAATATGAAATAGGACTTACGATTTGCGAAAAAAACCCAAACATTTGTCCTAGAATTGTGAAGAACATATAAGTCTTATCAATAAACAGTTCTAATTGAAGCTAGTGTGAATCTCAACTCCGTTTCAAGATGGTGGATAATGACGTCAGACGAAGTTTTTTACACAAATATCCAGAATTTTCACTTTGAATCACAATTTGTACTGTTCTGTTCCAATTTAGAATCAACTTCACTAAATGTCTTTGTCCATAGCCAGTTGTGTATAGTTCTCCAGGGAAAACAATTATTGTTTAAAAAGTAGATGAACTACAGCTGTCATCTATAAAAATAAACATCTCGCTCTACAGACGTACAAATGAACAACTCTTTCCAGCAACTGAAAAAGAATACCTTCTTCTCAAGGTATATGAACGACTCCACAAGGTGTTAAAATATGACTGACCACTATTTCACAGATACCTGAGTACTTAAGCTGAATGAAAACGTCATTTCATGTACACGTACGAAGAACGCGTGGTGATTTCGAAATCTCACAATTGAAGTATAGAATGTCAACAAGTATAATTAGAAATTACCTTGGTCACAACCAATCATCTACCTAGCTTGTTTATCAAGCCAGCAATCTAAGAAAATTGCTTACGAAACCCTAAGAGTCATATTTACGTTCTAAATTAACACGACGTTTCTTTCAAAATATCAGACCCTGTGAATATAATCATCACAGCAAAAATTATAATAACGGAATAGAAAAAAGTTCAAATTTTAACACACAAGTAATTAAACTACATGGCCGTAACACTAGTTACATTGCTACAAGAAACTGAGACATTGCAATTTTGCCATTTGATTTCCTAGTTACATGGCTACAAGAAACTGAGGCAATGCAATTTTGCCATTTGCATTGCTAGTTACATGACTACAAGAAATTGAGGCATTGCAATTTTGCCATTTGCATTGCTAGTTACATGGCTAGGAGAAACGTGCAACCTACATGTCTATGACGTGAGAGGTCCAAGAGTTACATGATATAAATAATAAACTCCTTTCCAATCCTATTGTACAAAAGTTCGGAAATATGTATTGAAAGTCACATACTGTTTGAAAAATAATAACAGTACACATAATTCTCGATATATATATATATATATATATATATATATATATATATATACATATATATATATATATATATATATATATATATATATATATATATATATATATATTCCAAGAACAATGATCAGAAACCTGTTGGTGTCTTCAAGAATAGAGGATATGTTAATAATGATTTTGCAGTATCACATGACTACCCTATTGACATGTGCTGACATGCTTCATGAATCTGGTTTTATCGAGGTTGCTGGCAATCATTCATGAATTGAATTTATCCCTCTAAACTATTATTTACCAACAGACTGCTTGTTTGTTTTCACTGTCATGCAGACAAATTTGATTCTGCAAATAATGGAGTGTACCAGTTTTGATCAATTATCGCAAACCCTCTTGACAATAATTACATATGGAAACCATGCATGCATCAGGTGATTGCAGTATTTCCTAAAATAAGATAACATCATATTAAGCCACTCTTATACCATTTATATTCATCTACGCTGATGTCAACATTGACAAGTGACATAGGACATACAATTCGGAATTTACACATTTCTAAATTTGTATGTATTTTTTAAATTGACAAATGCCAAGGAAATTTTGAGATTTTGTTTCTCTGAATTATAATGGATGAAATAGTGCATCCAAGGGGCATACCGGGTCAAAATTTGGGGTATATCATACAAAAATCTGTTAAACCAGCAGTCCCACACTCTAGGTCAGACACTAGATCAACATGACCTTATAATTGGCCTGTTGCTTTAATTGGAGAAAGGAATCTTCACACAACTGAAATATTGTAATGATTTGAAGCTGTGCCTGTAGTGATTGATGTGCATGTAGTGTGTACTCATTTGACACTGTAATGTAATTTGTTCCAATTAATTAACAAAATATTAGATATCTGTGTCCTGTGGAAATAATTCAGATTGTTTCTGGCATGCATTATAAGAATTTTTGTATCTTTTAAAGGCTAACCTTGCCATTAACCCTGCAGCCCTGATGCCAGGGGCAGCACCCCCTATGAAGGAATAAGCACCTCAGAGTGTAGGATTTGACCAACCAGCAGATGTGAAAACTCTCTCCAGTGCTAATAAGGTAGTAGGATGAGTAAGTTTTGTATTTGGCAGTTTTTCACCTGTGAAGATCTAGCCCCTGCAGGGTTATTCCCCTTGAATTAACTAATGATTGCAGGAACCCGATTTATTAACAGGGATTAGGAGGAGAATATGAACTAGTGACTTAACAAATAACAGAATCTAAATAGATTTTTAGCATTTTTCTAAAGTTTGTATGGATTCAAAAAAAAAGGGTAGTTTCCTACCCCATTCTAGAACAAATTAAATGAAATGATGAAAGCTGGTAATTTTAAAGGAATTAGGAATTGCTTGTTAAAAGAAAATTGAGTAGATAATACTTTTATTTTGAAGTGTGTATAGAATGCTTCAAAACATTTCTGTGCAATGAAACATTTTGAAAGAAGATACGTGTATTTGTATTTTACAAGGAATTTAGTTTTGATTGTGAAAATCTAGCTTAACGTTAGAGCAATACAATGAAAATTTAACACAAAAACAGTCCACACAACATTTAGATTTTTGTATAAGTTAAAAGAAGAAAAGCTGAATATATTGGTTACATATGGGCTTGAATATCAATTTACTTTAAATCTATTGCCCCCTTTAATATAGATCAGCTTTACACCAGCCACTTTGTGTACAATGCCATGATTAGACAACCTAGATCAGTTTTTAAAGGTTTTTAAAGTTTAATGAATAAATCACAGTTCATAATTAAGGTCTAATTAAATAATTAATTTACATGCAGACAGTATATCAACTTTAATATATCAATTTACATGTATACTCTATAGCAAGTATAATGAGGAAAGTGTAATGTGAATATTACTCATGAAAAGCACTACATTTTCACCATTATGTTTTGTTTCCTTCACAACTTTTCATAGAAATTTAATCCGTGTCATTGGAATAGTTATGTAACGGCTGGTTTCCTGATGTACATGTGTACCTTCTTATTCCATCAAGAGAGAGCAAAAGTTCATACAAAGAGACGTCCACCATCTAGAATGGGAAGAGCAACACTGAGTTCAGACGAAGGGGAAGACTCTTTCTTCTCTTCTATTACTGAAGAGCAGTTAAGTCCAGTAACTCTATCAGAAACACGGGTTCCATCATCACCAACACCCGACACATTGTCACCTAATCTTTGCTCTCCTCCCAAAAAAGACTTGTTTGGTAATGATGATTTGTTCAGTATTAGTCTTTCCAAACCACGCATTGCAACTGTGATAGAGAAAAAAGATAGTCATAGTACAGAGGACAATATATTTGGATCTCCTTTCAAGAGTAAATCAAAACCCACAAGTACAATTAAGGATGATGATATATTCAGTTCATCTCCAACTGCTAAAACAAGTGCACCTACATCAAAAAGTGCAACACCTGACAAGGAAGAGGATTTGTTTTCAGGCCCTTATCAAGGAAAAGAGAAGTCAAAAACAAAAGCAAACAGTGAAACCCTTGATGACGATTTATTCAGTGGTCCTGGTTGAAGTACATCTAAAATCCCCCCCCCCCCCATTAGTGACAGTTCGAAATCAACAGAGGAATTGGAAAAGGAAGAGAGACAGGAATCCTCTTCTGTTACTAAGGAAATTAGTGTCAAGGCCAGCTCTCCTGATCCTGGATTTGGGGATGATGATTTGCTTGCAAGTTCAAGTTTGCAGAAAAAGAAAGGCTTGTATAAACAATCTTAAATAAGATGATTTTCATAATTTGTCTATTTGTAACCTTACAGAATAGTCAGGAAACCTGGAATGTTCATATAGTATAGGAAGTAATGAAGGACAGGTTCTGTGTCAGGATTGAATGTTGCAGACGTTAAAAGATGATGCTCAGTTTCTACTGTGGCATTTCTACTTGTATATACTCAAAACTGCATTCATGTTCTGTTCTGAGTCAGCAGAAAGAGTTTGGAGTGGCATAAGAATACATCAAGATGATCAGGTCAAGACGTATTCATAAACCATATCAAACATGTTCTATCCCACAACTCAGATCAAAACATCAGTGCAGTTTTATATTTATTACATAACCCCTCTTTAATCCTTTCTGAATACTTTCTTCAGTGCACTGCATGTAAATATTGTATGCATGAATGTCAATGACAGCACCTAAGTAATAGAATAGGTGTATATGATATCAAATATGGATTGAATAGACATATCAAAGGACAGCTCAACTATGTAAAATTAAATTAAAATGTAACAAACATAGCAAACAGAATTGGACCAAATGAAATGTGGTGTATGACAGTAGATTGGGGTGTATGCTGTTAATTTTTAATCAAGAAGTATAAAACATGATCCACAGGCACATTAGCTCACCTATATATAAAGGCAGATCATGGTCTAATGTTGTTCATTCTTACGATTTCCATAGATCAGTTGAGACCCAGGTCTGTTACCAAATGTGTACAATGAGATCACACTCTAATGCTGTTCATTCTTTTGGATTTCCAGAGATCAGTTGAGACCCAGTTCTATCATCACATGCGTACACTGAGATCAATGTCTGATGCTGTTCATTTACATGGTTTACAGTGATCAGTTGAGACCCAAATCTGTTATCACATGTGTTGGGAGATTATGGTTTAAACTGCTCATTCTCATGATTTCAACTGAGCAGCTGAGACCCAGATCTGTCATTGTATATTTACTAGGAGATTATGGTCAAATGATGTTCATTGTCGTGATTTCCAGTGATTAGTTGAGACCAAGATCTGTCATCACATATGTTGAGGGATATTATTATCAAGAACTGTCCATTTTCATGATTTCCAATGATCAGTGCTGATCTGTTATTTGATTATACAATCAGGTGTGTGTGCTGATCACTGGTATTAATAGCTTCACCCTAAAACTAATATCCTGGTGTTTATTATCAACAGTGGGCCCATCTCATACCTGTACAAAGATTCTTATGGTAAATACTTAGCCTCTACCTTAGTAGTAAAGCCAAGTCTTATCAATCTACTGCAAAACAATTTCTTACTGAGAAGAATAGAAGTAGGAACAATAAATCTCAAAGTAAGACTAAAATCAAACACCAAAATGGTCACCCAGGAAGCAAACACCAAACTGAACACTGGGAAGCAAATACTACAGTGAACTCCATAAATATTTTCCCACATTATGTTGATAATCATTGATGAGATAGAACTCAGAACTGAGAGGCAGTCAATAGCAGGAGTAGTAATTTCTTGCAGTGATTATCAAAGAGTCATTAAGTAGAATCAGTCATTGCATGTAGTAATTATGTAGGAGGCATTCAGTAGGATCAGTCATTGCTTGTGGTAATTACCTAAAATTATTTCAGTAGGATCAGTCATTGCTTGCAGTAATTTTCTAAGTTATTCAGTAGGATCAGTCATTGCTTGTAGTAATTATCTAAGAGGCATTCAATAGGATCAGTCATTGCTTGTAGAAATTATGTAGGAGACATTCAGTAGGATTAGTCATTGCTTGCGGTAATTACCTAAAATTATTTCAGTAGGATCAGGCATTGCTTGTAGTAATTTTCAAAGTTATTCAGTAGGATCAGTCATTGCTTGTAGTAGTAATCTAAAATCAATTCAGTAGGACCAGTCATTGCTTGTAGTAATTATCTAAGAGTCATTCAGTAGGATCAGTAATTGTTTGTAATGATTGTCAAAGAGGTATTCAGTTGGATCAGACATTGTTTGTAGTAATTAAATATAATTAATTCAGTAGGATAAGTCATTGCTTGTAGTGATTATCAGCTTTGTGTATACAGGTAAAGAACAACACAAGAAAATAGAGAAGGAAGATGACATATTTGGTGACATCAGTCTGAACAAGAAAGAATCAAAGAAGAAGGTGGATGAGGTAACTTAAATTTCCTAATCAGTTTATTTAACCAAGAAAGGAGAAAGACATGGTTATCTTTTTCATCAATTAAATAAAGATGCATGGATAAAAAGAAATCCATTAGAGTTATTAAAGGGTAAGTTAATGAAACAAAAATATTGTCTCTTTATTGTGGGTCTGCATCTTCTTTCCTGAGATATACTGAGTGAAGTAAGTGGTATACTTCGTTTGGTAAGGTCAGTGTCATTTCTTGTGTGTTCACTTAGAGAAAATATAGAAAACCTATTGCAAAATGTTATTGTTTGGCTTGCTAAGTCATTCTTACATGGACATTCAATTTGTTTCATAACTTTTACCAGAAATTAGAAGCCAGACTAAAGATCCTTTGCAGAACTTTTTCTCCATTGTACGAATTTTTTTTCCATAGTAGGACCTTTTCTCCATTGTAGGACTTTTTCTCCTAATCATATTTTTATTAGAAAGGAAGCTCCACTACCTCTTGAATCCAGAAAGCATACACATAGAACAAGTTTTTTTTTTTCGCATTTATATACCTTATAGACAAAGGGAAGAAACGTTTGCTCATTTCATCCCAGATCACCATTCGGCGGTTAGAGTTGTTAACTTTGCTTTTAGCTTTTCCTAGATATGATGAGCATTGTATCTTGTGCCACACAAAGGCCAATTAATAGCTTCAGGGTTTTCTATCATCAGAAGTCAGAATTGCTTTGAGTGTACATGATTTTTCTACATGTTGTAGTCCTATATCTTAGTTTGTTAGTTTTGTAAATTTTTGTGGACGTTTGTTCACACCTTATGTCAAAACAAAGTAGCATTGATGCCTTTAGTTGAATCTTTTTATTCATGCTGCCTGTTTCATTCTTTTTCAGGTGGCTTATATGAGCAATAGGCATTGATTATTCGCATATGTACACTCATTTAGGCTGTTATGTTTCTAATTTTGGGTCATTTTTGTCATTTCAGAAAGTGATAGACAATGGCAATGAAATGCATTAAATAAAGGACACTTTAATTCACATTGGGACCACATCCCTTGCTTGTACAAGGTTTTCATTCAATTCATTATGCAGTGTTTGTGTCTCATGGTCAGAAGGAATACTGTCCACGGTACTGAGAAAATGTCTTATGAAAAAAGAGAGATGTGGCAAGTCCATAACCATTGAATGTGACATGCTGTAACTGCATATTAAAAAATTGTTACTAGCCAGTATGGTTTGCCGCCCCACTTCTTAAATGTGATGACAATGACTAGTACATTTGGTCAGCTTGAGATAGAAGAACAAGGGGTTGCAGAGTTGCTGGCCCTACATTCATCAGAAACATTGATGGTGTCATAGATGAAGCAACTAGTTCCAGAGATGATGAAACCATTGCCGGACGTGTTTGACTTTGTTCCTCTTCCTTGTTAAGCATCCCAGTGGGTGTAAGTCCTTCTGCATGACTGAGCTTGGCTTTAGGACCTATAGGTCTGGGTGCATACAGCATATTTCGGATTTTAAAATTCTGTTTTAACTTCTGTCTGGATGATACACTGCCATTGCAGCTGCATTGCCATTCCAGCTGCCTACTGTACAAATGACCAGTCAATCAGCCAGGTTTAAGACTGTTTATGATTCCATTGTTTCTGCAGGCTGTACCACATACCAGCAAACTGAAAGATGGTATCTAGGGTTATACAGGATTCAGTTGGCTGATCTGCCAGTTATGCGATACATACAGCCCAGGTGGTTACAGGGCTGACCAACCAGTCAATAACCAGGCTATCCATCCAGCCGGTGCATCAGCAAACTTCCTGGCAATGCATTATAGCAAAATGAGCTATGGCACTTGCCCTGATATCAATACAACCATTGAGTCAGTCTTCTATGGCGTACACATTAGAGGGATACCAGGCATTTCTTTTTTGAAAGTCAGCTACCAGTGTCATTTTCATCATGCTGATAAATTCTCACATTTTGACATTTGGCACTGAGCTTTCGTCCTTGGATAAGTACATTGCAGCAGTTGGTAAGAACAATCCACCATTTTATAAGGTACATAAGATTGTTTCATATACCACCAACAAGTTAGTGTGAAACATGGCTGTTTCTTTTCTCCTGCTAGATTTGGCATCTCTAGCGATGTTTCTACTGGCTGAAATCTTAGGTAGCAAAAGTCCATGTGAGTCCCTGGCTAGAATTGCAGATGATATTTAAAGGGCGCATGCTCCAAATGATGGCTAACACCAAGATGGCTTCCAAAAATCTGGATCCAGTAAGATGGCATACCGGTCTACACTAATGTGAGCTAAAACCATGCCATTTCTTGGATCTCTGGTCTGCACCCATCGGCTGTTTGATAGTAAAATAGAGGAGGTGCAGAAGCAAGTATCACAAGAATTGCTACTCCGGCTTGCCTTGCTGCCTGCAGTGGCCTTCAGATCAAATTAGTCTCAACCACAATGGAGAGATGATCATTGGCAAAAGGACAAGAGGCCAAAAACTGCATAAAGGAAATATTTGTGACGTTTGTTCAACTTATGCTAGGCTCCTCAGTTCCAATGCCATTTTAATAGAGTCAATAACAAACAAGTTTTCACCCTTTCCAAAGTCTCTTTACAACTATCATGGACTTGCCACCTTGTCCACCTGTAAACAGCCTGCAGGGTTTCACCAAAGTCTTCATTTTCACAGCATGCGGATTTGTCTATTTCCAGAAAATGAATCGGTGAGTAAAGTTGTTTTGGAGGGGCTTCAGATTTCATTTATATAACCCCTTCCCTATTTGACTTCCTCTTCCATAATGGACGTTTCATTCAGTCATTCTAAGGCAGGAAATTTGCAGAGAGAGATCTGATATTTACTTGAAAAGTGAGTGATGGAGATAAAGATTTTCATCTAGTCTGTTTCAGATGCCAATGGGCAACAGAAATCTCATGCCAGTCACAGACCTTGAAAGGCTTAGTAAGTACATCGCCATGCTGAGTTTCAAAATGGAGATGGCAAGTTCAACCAGTCAGTGTGTAATAACTGTTGAATATTGCAGTTAATTTAGACCTAATTGACATACGCTTTCGTGATGTTATCCAGATCCTGTCACATGATCGTTTGATTCAGATTCCAAAGAAATATATACCAGTTTTGTGCTCTCCCATTCAGTCTCAGCATCAGCACATAGGTGTTGTTCTCTTTTTGTTGACTTAATCAATAGTGACTGCAGCAATAGCAAGTGTATCCTGACCGAATGAAAGAAATGATCTTTGTCCCCCTTGAGTCGTTTAGTTATTTTTTTTATTTGGAAAAGGTTGGGCCTTAGTCCGTCAAAGAGTAATTTGCCCCTTTGTTCTTGGAGTTTGTTACCAACCTCAGTTTTGCTTGCCATAGGCAAGTACACATGACATGGATTATTAATGTGGTAGATTCAGTTTCTAACAGGGAGTTGGTTTCTTCAACTCGTTCTGCTTAATGTAGCAGTGTATTTGATTCCTTTTGACCAACTGTTCAAATGCCTCCAAGATCCAACCCAACTCACTGTTGCTGGTGTTCCTTCCATTTTTGGACAGGTTACTCATCCATGCCTTGTATAGAAAATGCTGAAGAGGAAAGAACATAATCCTTTAGTCATGAAGAGAATGTCATGAGTTAGAATGTCCTCTGCTTTCAAGATGGATGCTGAAAAGTGATGGATTTTCAACAGAGATGCTGCCAGGGATTGTGAGTTGTGAATTGCGTAGAATTTATACAAAATTTATGTACTTAGCGAGCAGTTAATGACACAGTTAATGAGGTTTCATAGCAGAAAACAGGTTGCCATCAGTGGGATGTCAAAAACAGTCATCCTTCCCCTGACATCTATGAATAAATCAAGAGAGGCAGTGATGCAGACCTGATCCATGCTCGTGAACACTACCTGAAGAAAATGAAGATGTCCCTGACAATTCCAGGAAATGAGGATATAACCACCCAACCCATTGCATGCATGACCATCAGCTGTACTGGTCTCATGCTAGAAGTGTGGTCTCTCTTCATGTAGGGAATACCATCATTTTTCCTCAATAGGTGACTATAGTAGAGATGAGAGCATAGCATTACCTCCTCAATTTATCGATTCACTTAATGTTAATGTGATTACAGAATGTATTGCAAACAATTTAGTAAACTGTCGTTCTCTGAGAATTCTTAACTATATTACTGTTAAACCCTCCAACACCTTCCCACAAAAGAAAGCATGATTGTTGATGTATTGCTTCAGTTAAATTGAGCACTGTGCAAGCTAGTAGTGGTCAGGAAAAGTGATTGGTAAAATAATCTTCCCTTTGTCTATATGCTATCCAGACAGGAAACTCTAAATGTTTTGTCAGTGACTGGATTTAAGAGGTAATGGAGCTTCTTTCCTTACATTTAAATATTGTGATTGGTAATTATTCTTGGAGAAAATAAAACTTAAAACTTTCACTTTTATAAATAACCAGGAGGATGAGGATTTGTTTGGGAAGAGTGTCAAGACTTGCACTTGGGACAAGCCCCACGTTCCTTCTGGCACTACTTCTTGCACTTGGGATAAGGCGTATCAGTTTTCGGATTTAAAGGATTTGAGTCGAAGTCACGAACTAAAAATAGAAAAGTGGCTTTCACACAGTGACTCTAGTTTTCATCTATCTGAGGCTATCAAACTTTGTGGATAGCTTGTATTTGGGGTCAGAAAGAACCCTATTGCTTTTGGGTTAAGAGGTACAAGGTCAGGGTTACTGACTCAGTAAAATAGGTTTCTGTACAGTGACTCACATTTTACATAATCTACAGTAACCACACTTTGTATTTTCTTAATCAGTAGTTAAGGAAGCAACAAATCAATTTTTCAGCCAAAAAATTAAAGGTCAACGTCACTGACTAATGGAATAAAAATGTGGTTTCTCCACAATAACAT
The DNA here is from genome assembly GCA_016617855.1 of Megalonaias nervosa. Taxonomy (NCBI): domain Eukaryota; kingdom Metazoa; phylum Mollusca; class Bivalvia; order Unionida; family Unionidae; genus Megalonaias; species Megalonaias nervosa. The sequence continues at coordinate 32,334 of JAECUM010096251.1, forward strand.
TAATTTTGCACTGCATATCAGCACGAAACATTGTGGATGGTTGTCAGATGAGATAAAAAGAACCCTATAAATTTGGGGTCAAAGGGTGAAAGGTCAGTTTTGCTGTGACTGAAGAAAGAAAAGGTTTTTTTTTTGGGGGGGGGGTGCAAAATAAACTCAATTTTAGACAATGTACCTTAACCAAAGTTTACGGATGACTTACATGCTTCATTAGAAAGAATACATTTGCGTTTGGGTTTAATGGCATGGTCACTGTGACTAAAAGATGTATTTTGGCAAATTAACTTTTGTTGTATAGACCACATACTTTAACCAATGTTTGTGGAGAAGTACACTTTGGGTAATAAAGAAACTGCGGGTCTAAAAGGTACAGTCTCTAAGTCAGGCTAATGTACATGTCGCAAATTGCCACAGTAGTGCATAAATTAAGATAGCGGGGTCTCTTATATTGCTTGTCTTTAAAGTTAATCCGTATTGCCTGGGGGTGAATAAGTTCTTGGCTATTAAATCAGCAAGTGAAAATTGTTTGCAGGATTCAATTGATAGTGTTCAAGGCTTGCGATGTTTGTTGCTTTTTTCCCCGATGTTACAGCGATTACATCCCAATCACCAAGCTGTCAACTATTCAAGTTGGTGTGACCAGGTTACACACTTTGTTTATGGAGTTAATCTTATTATGTCTTCTTTAAATCAAGTCACTGACTTTTGTCTCTGAGTAAATGATTCTGTTTCTGGATCCGAAAACTCTTATTATTTCATTGTTTGGTATGCAATGCAAATGTATAGATTTTTCATATTTTCCCAAAGACCAGTAAAAACCATCTTTACAGTCGATATTACAACTGAGCACTAATAATGATAACACCTAGTACCTTAATAACAATGGAAGAACCTAAAACTAAAATGAGAGAAAGTTTAACACTGGAGAAAATAATTACTGTAACTGAAAGACATAAAAAAGAGCAGACCATTCACAAAATAGCAGCATATATGTTGGTAAAGCAAATTTAGCGTATTATTAGGTAAAAAGAGTAAATCAGAAAAAAATTTCATATACTAATACATGTACATGTGATCTTCATATGTAAATGTGATTGCATGTTTAATGATAGAATTATATCTTTATTGCTATATAATTTTGTTTTCAGATGAATGCAACCAATATTTTAGCAAGAACTGTTAATAAAGAATGGAATATATGTACAGTGACTGTGGACATATTTCTTTAAATTGTTCTGATACTGAACCTTGGAAATTGATCTTTTTGAACAAACCTGTTATGAGAGACCGCCTATCTTGAGAGACCGCTTTTTGCTGCAGAAGGGGTGGTCTCTCATAACAGGTTTTACTGTAAAACACAATGCAAGCATGTTACCTTACCTCTGACAACTGGCTTTGTGAGTCACCTTGTTTGCCAGTTTGTCCAATTTATTATCATTTACAGGCAATTAAACAAATGCCAATGTCTGATCAAACTTTAGTCTAGTCAAGTCATATATGATTCCAATTCCACTATCACCAACATCCATGATAATCTCAAAACAATTGAACCAACATCCAAGATAACCTCAAAAGAATTGAACCTTGATACAAAAATTAATACCTAAGCACAACACTGGTGATATATTAGCTCCACCCAGTTCATACTGATTTTACAGCACTGGTGATATGTAAGCCCCACCCTGTTCATACTGATTTTACAAAGGTGTCATAGTATTGGCCAATAAGCTGTAAAACTGTAGTAATGTCAATCACTGGTGTATACAGTAAATTTGTATGGACAGATTCAGCAGGAAATTATGCCAGAGATGAATCAAGGGTAGTGAAGACTGTTAGTCTGACCGAAATTGACATTTGACATAAAAATGCACAGTATGGAATTAGCATATATCAGGAATGAGTCACCTTTAAATTCCAAATGCCAAAACCCGAGGGTATGTGTCTGTTGAGAACCATGAAGATTTTATTTTTAGCTTATTCCATTCATCAGAGAACTCTGAAGTTTTTTGTGTACTGAGGAGCGATTCTTATTCACTTTATACGTTTTCTTCTAAAACTTCTGTAGCTATTGAAAAGGGGAAGTTATTCCAGTTTCTAATGGTTCTGGGTAAGTAACTGTACTTATTAGTGTCTATGCTGCATCAGATCTGAATATAAGAACTAGAATTTTCTCTGGTCACTTGTGTTTTCTCTCTAACACACACAGGAAGTCTAAATGCAGTTCCACCATGAATAATTTTTATACAGTGTAACGAGTCTTCTTTTTATTGTCTGGGTTGAAATTAACTGCTACTAGAATGTTTCCAGCATTTGAGCTACACATGTACTTCACAGTTCACAAATAATTGTGGAAAACAAATGAGTTGCTCTCCTCTGTATTTGATGAAGTTCATGTATTTGTAATTTTTAATGCAGGTCCCAAAGTGGAAATTACCATTCCAGATGTGGGCATGCTAACATAAGGTGTGCCATCTACTTAACATCTATTTTTACAGCTGACAATAGAGCATGTGAATAGGCATGACGTTTTATTTGCTTTGTTAGTTATATTTTGGATCTTTGGTATCCACTCAATGTTATGCCAAAGCTCAGCACCAATCTATGGATTGCTGATAACTGCAGTTAACATTTTGTGTCTTATGTTCTACGTAAAGCTGTGTGGTTGCCTCAATCATGCAACATGAAAACCATAACACCTGATGGCAATGAACTGCATAAGCAGTCACTCTAACAAGTCATTATCGTTATGTGGTTTAACACCATTTCTCAGCACAAGATAAGCTATACAATAGAACCTGTCTCGAAAGTCCATCTCTTCTGCCAAACAATAATGGTTTCTCAAGACAGGTGGTCTCTCATAACAGGTCATAACACTACATAAGGAATATATCCATGCATCAAGAACGTGGTCTTCCAAGTGAGTGTTGTCAAAGGTTTGTTTCATCATCTGAGGGAAATGAGTGCATATGCCTGCTACAGCTGTCTTAGATGAATCCTTCAACTTAAAGAATAAAAAGCCAAACAACAAATAATTATTAATCACAACTGCTGAAGAGCCAGTACAGTATCTTGTATAGGTATTAATTTGTATTGATTCCTTAACTGTTGTATCAATATGGGTATCGATATGGAGAAGTACTGATGCATCAATATATTGAAAATTCATTCAGCCGTTATTTAAGTACTGCTACAATGAATGCATAATTCGCAGCAATAAAATCAAAGAAGGTAGAAAAAACCTTATTTTTTTAATACAAATCTATGGTCAAATATTGGTGCTCAAAAAATCTGATTGTCCGACGCCAATTGCCCCTCTAACTTCATATTAGGGTCCATTCTATATTCTAAGAGAGATGACCATCGGGCTTGTAAAAAATAATAATCAAATTTGCCACATAAAACATTTTATCGCCCTGATGAAATGCGGAACTGTATTTCCAAGATGTTAACATAAGTACCATAACACGGAATAATCTGATTAAAATCAGGTCACCACTGTCATAAGTGAAGTGTAGATCTGATTTTAATCAAACTGTAAGATGGCATGTCACGTTAAAAAACGTAATTTGTACTCAGTTAATTCTGTATGCATACTGCAAACATATTGACATACATCAACTTGGTTCTGAAGGGTTCACTTAGAGAGTCCTGCAGAAGTCTGAACACCAGGTCCATCCAGTCTCTAGTGAGCATAGTGATGAACACTAATGATACTTGCATTACCTTCAAACCCCCTACTGAACCCTATTTGAATTGTAGTGTTGTGTGATAAATAACATTAAAAAAGAGGAACTTTTGAGCATATGGAAATTGGAGTCTGGGCTTGTAGAATTTCAGTCAGAGATTGTGATTTTTTTTAAGTCACTAGCCTTGGGCCTTTGTCTAAAACAATTTTTCTTTAAGCACAGCAGCAGAGGGGGTGAACAGACTACTTTTCTGGCGTCCTTTATTTATAAAATGGAAGGTTCCTAGCGGGGCTGGGAATCTCAGGTCAGTTCTTTAAACCGCGCCCTCTAACCGATCATTGTATCCATTATGTTAGCTCAGCCTCGTTACACGACCGCCACTCTAACTTAAAGTGATACCATCATTTTTAGCTCAATGCTGTTGCTCCACACTGTGACTTGTTTTCTCCGTTTTCTAGGACAACCATTTTTACACCCGTGCCGAGAAAAGTGGCCAGTTCACCCCCTCTGCTGCTCAACATTTAACCAAATATAAAACACTATAAATAATGATTGGAGAACCACACTCAGCTAGATTAGCTCGAGAGCGACTACAGGCAATCAAAACATATTTACCCATCCGTGATTTAGTCAAACAACAACTACAAGGTCGTCAGGAATCTCAAGTTGAATTTGCAGAAGGTGCAGAACAATTATTTAAACCGATTGTCGAACCAACAAGGAAAATCGTTACAGCAACTGAGGCAACACAAAGAGCTCTTGAAACATTACCTGTTGATATTGCTGGTCAAATTCAAGCAGCTCAACCACCACCACAACCACAACCTAAACCACCAAGAACCAGAGTTAAGATAATGGATAAATTTACACCTGAAGGTATCGCTGCTATCAAGGACCCAAATCAATTATTTAATATTGCCGCGTATGGATTTTATGAAAAAAAAAATATGTAAAACCAGAATATGTTAAATCATTAAGCTCTGCCAGTTGGATTAGGGATGTATATCGCATCTATACTGGTATTCCAGAAATTAGATCTAATGAAGATAGTATTAATTATAATGAATTTGATGATGCTGTACATGAATATATAGAAGAAAGAGCTAAACAGTTTAAAATACAGAAATCAGTAAAAACACTTTGAGAACAATTTCCACAAGTTCCACAATTACTACCACCACAACGATCACCACAACGCTCACCACAACAATTACAATTTGAATCACCATGATCACCACAACAACAACTAATGGAACAAATAAAACAAAAAAACTAGAACATGATAAACATTTAGAAGAAATGATAAAACAATTGCAATCACCACGACGACCAGTTAGAACAACAGAGGAAGAAGATCAAGATCTTGGTGCAACTGGAAGTGGTTTAGGAAGTGGTCTTATTACTTGTCCCAATAACGTCCTTGCTGATGTTGATCGACTAGAAATTCTCATTGGAGGAAAACGAGCTGGCAATAATTCCCCAGAAATCATTAATGAAGCAGCCGATATTTGTAAACGATTATTTACAGGTGATGTTATGGATATTAATGTATATCGGTCCCTCATTAATGAAATCGCCGATGATTATTACAGCGACTGAGTGTGTAATTAGATGCAATTAGTGATAAAATCGGTTAATAATAATATGATCGTACACACTTATAGACCAACCATGGTCAGGGTAATAAATTCACGATTACCAATATACAAAACGACCTACGGAGATGGACTAGGTGATGTTGTTCAGGGTCTATTTGGAAGGATAGCCCCGAACGCAATACCGCTTGCAAAGCAATTAGGAATGAAAGCTATTGATATTGTTCGTGAAAAAGCTATCGGCGATGTTGGTGATGTTGCTAGCAAAGCGTTTTCATCGATCAAGGATAGACTAGCGCGATTAATACGACGAAAACCTCAACCAGTAAAATTACCCAGCACTGAAGTGATGCCCGCAAATGTCAGTAAAATAATAAATCAAGCTGCTAATCAAAAACTAGCGGAGTTGACTACCAACACTAATGTTGGTTTAGAAAAAGAAAAAAATATAACCGCTAGTTTGATAGTAGGAAGCGGTCTTCGTGTTAAACGAAGAAGATAATAATAAATAATGTTCAAGCGTATATCTGATCCCGCGTTTGACATGGATGTGCCTGTTTTAAAAGATGAATCTGTGCGCGATTATCAATATTATTCTTATGACGCACGTGCACCTGACGAGCATGGAAGAATTGAGATACAAGTTCAGGATACGAGCAGATATTTCTTACCCGCTGAAGCGTTTATCGAAGTAGAGGGTGAGATTATAAAAACAGATAATACCGAATACAACGCTGATGTTAGGGTTGGTTTTGTTGATAATGGCATCATGGCCTTATTTAAAAGCGCAGCATATGTCATTGATTCACGAGAGATTGAGATCTGTCATGAAAATGTTGACGTTGCCACGACGATACTTGGTCTTGCGCGATATAGTGATGATTATTTAAGATCAGCTGGTCCATCAATGATGTTTGTAAAGGATACCTCTGACCACCCTGACAACAGACAATATGATATACGACGACCAAGAAACTTAGCCGGCACCGCTGATGCTGATGTAAATCCGGTGGTTCATGGTGCTAATCCAGAATTTAACTTAGGATTTACAGCACGTCGATCAATGTTACAAGGAAATAGAAGAGCGTTTTCATGTGCAATTCCATTATCACATATCTTTGGATTTTGTAGAAATGTTAGAAAAGTCATTTTCGGAGCCAAACATACAGTTGTACTCGTACGAAAAGCTGATGACAATGATGCGATATGGCGACCTATTGGTGATGCTGGTAAAGTAATTCTGACAAAACTTTCTCTGTGGATGCCAGTAATGATTCCAACAATACCTGAAGAAGAACGTCTTCTTTCTTTTATGAGCCAAGGTGGTAAATCAATGTTATCATGGTTGACAATGACCACAGATTCTATCCAGAGTAACATTAATGGTTTATTTACTTGGCAAATAGCATCACAACAGGGTGTTTCTGCACCGCGACATATATTTATTGCATTACAAGATGCTGCACGAGTAAACTCACAAAATCGAAGCATAATGATATTTGATCAACACGGTGTTTCTGAGATTTCTTTAAGGATAAACGGACATCAAGAACCATCCGAGGATATTTTGTTAAATTGAGTTAAATCATGTAGCACGTGTATATCATCGATTAATAACATTCATGGGACGTGATCAGAATATCGATTCTGGTTTACAAATATCACAGTTAGATTTTACAACATTATATCCGATTTATTACTTTTCGCTGGAACATTTAGATTTAACCAGACTGTTACGACCCTGTAATTAAATTATATGTGTGTTAAATTTAAATTCTTCTAATTCTTTGTTTCATTTTTATTTCATTTTTACATCATTAAATGTAGTTATTATTATTATGATGATTATGTTTGCATGGGTCTAATATTATGTTAGAAACATCGTATTTATTTAAAACGTAAATGTGACTCGTGTAAGCACTATTTTTGCATGACGGTTTTTCGTATCAAGTAAACAGTGAGAAAGAGCTATGTAAATGATTGGCTGTGACCACGTTATTACTTGTTTACGCTTTTGTAATGTCCAGATGGATTGCGAAATCACACGTGTGCTTCATGCGTGTGTACATGTAATGACGCATTAGCTTGTTTTAAATGCTCAGTTACCTGTAAGAAATGTTTGGTCGTAGTCGTAGTCAGTCGTAGTTCAGAGTCACATCATAACATCTTACAGAGTTTATAATACCTTAAGAAAGGTATTTCTGTGCTGGAAAGAGTTGCGCATTCGTACGAGGATCAACATGTGAATTGTTAGTGGTGGTAGCTGTACTTTATCTACTTTCTAAATAAGTATTTTCCCTGGAGAACAACACTACTGACTTTGGACAAAGACATTTGATGAAATTACTTCTAAATCGGAACAGAACAATACAAATTGTGCTTTACAGTGAAAATTCTGGACATTCTGTGTTAGCCTTCGTCTGACGTCATCATCCGCCATCTTGGAACGGAGCTGAGATTCAGACTGTGTCAATTTAGAACTGTTTATTCACAAGACTTATGTGTTTTCACAAATTTAGAACATATTTTTTGGATCTTCTCCGTAAATCGTAAGTCTTACTTCATATACTTACCTTTTCACCGTGTTTTCTAGGGAAATAAATTGTTTTTGTTAAAATTCACAAAGCTTGTTGTAGTCACTCTTTCTTTGTGTTACTTTGAACGAGCCGATATGTAACATAAAGAAATTGGGGGCTCGTCCGGGATGGATTTATGAAATTGGCTGATTTATGAAATTGCCTAAATTGAAATTTAAATTCCCCTAGTTCAAATCCCATTTTATTTGAAATCTTAGTGAAAACAACAGGCTTTCTTTAAGAATGTCAAAAGTGGAGAGTTTTCTTTCTAGTCCAACTCAAGAACAGTTGGATAGTCTGAAGAAGGATGAGTTGTTTGAACTTGCCAGAAAGTACGATCTTTCTGAAGCAAAAGCTTCCTTGACAAAGCAAGAAATCAAAAAAATTTTAATTCAGTATTTGGTAGGACAGAATGTTTTTTACCAAAGTGTTTTGGCATCTGTCAGTAAGTCCGTGACAGACTCTGACAGTAAGAAAATAGAACTAAAAATATAACAAAATGGAAATAGAGTTAAGGAAGCTCGAGCTTCAGAATCAGAATGAACAAATGAAATTACAATTTGAAGAAAGGGAAAAAGAAAGGCAAATAGAATTACAAAAGGAACAAATACAAATAGAAGAAAGGGAAAAAGAAAGACAAATAGAAGAAAGGGAAAAACAAAGACAAATAGAAGAAAGGGAAAAAGAAAGGCAAATGGAATTACAAAAGGAACAAATGCAATTTGAAGAAACGGAAAGAGAGAGACAGATGCAAATGAAAATGAAAGAATTGGATTTGGCAAGTGACAGGCACGATTCCACTTCCCATGCAAATTCAAATTTTAACATTTTAGGAAATATCAAGTTAGTTCCCACTTTTAGTGAAAAGGAAGTAGACAAATATTTTATTCTTTTTGAAAAAGTTGCTGAGAATTCAAAATGGCCAAGAGAGTATTGGACTCAATTATTGCACAGTGTACTTTGTGGCAAGGCCAGAGATATCTATATATCTCTGTCAGTACAACAAAGTTCTGATTACGATTTGGTTAAGGAATGCATCTTGAAGGGTTATGCATTAGTCCCTGAGGCTTATCGGCAAAAGTTCAGAAACTATAGGAAAGATGCTAGACAAACTTATGTCGAATTTGCTAGAGAAAAAGAACAGTTATTCAAAAGATGGTGCTTAGCCAAGAAAATCGAACCTGAATTTGAAAGTCTTGAACAATTAATATTGCTTGAAGAGTTCAAGAACTGTGTCTATAGTGACATTAAGAATCATCTCGAAGAGCATAAGTTTGAAACCTTGGAAAAAGCTGCTATTGCTGCTGATGAGTATTCCTTAACTCATAAAGTTCCTGCGGTAAGCAAATCTTTCACTCAGCAGTCTACTGACAGAAAGGTGTTTCAACCAAATACGACTCTCAGTAGAACTCAATCTGGCACAAATTCTAACAATCAAGCCTCTGAGAGACTTGATTCAAAATCCTTGTCTATTCCTACGTGTACCTATTGTAAGAAAAAGGACACGTCATTTCTGATTGCTTCAAATTGAAATATAGGCATCAGAATCAAGATAGACCTATCCCAAATGCTCTTATTGCTAAGAGGTCAAGGTCACGGTCATGTATTGAAAACAATACATTTGTTGGGTTTGAAAAACCTCAGTCTGATTGTGTCATGGAGAATTTTGAACCATTCATGTCGAAGGGTTCTATATCACTCTTGGTTGATTTGGCCAATTCTATCCCTATTAAAATTTTGAGGGATACAGGCGCTTCTCAGAGTCTTTTAGTTTCAGGTATTTTGCCTTCTTCTGAGAAGACCTGTTCTAATGAGAGTGTTCTCATTCAGGGAGTAGAGTGCGGCTTTATTAGTGTTCCTCTCCATTCTGTTAATTTGTCATCAGACTTAGTTTCAGGACCTGTGACAGTCGGTGTAGTGTCTACTTTACCCGTTGAGGGCATTCATTTGTTGCTAGGTAATGACTTAGCTGGAGACAAGGTTGTGGTTAATCCACTTGTAACTGACAAGCCTTCTTTGGATCAGAAAGTTGATCCTATTGAAAAAGAAATCCCTGATTTATTCCCAGCTTGTGCAGTTACCTGAGCTATGGCAAAGAAAGCTCTTGAGAATGATTTTGACAAGGAATGCATTCTTTTAGCTGACACGTGTATTGGGCAGGCTTTTGATGAGGTCACTTTCACTTCTAATTTGGATCAGTCAAAAGGTATTGATCATAGTGATCCTCTTTTGAATACTCATTCTCTTTTATCTGATCAGGGTGGTAAACGACAATCACTTGTCGTCGAACAGGAGAAGGATCCTGAGATCTCCTGTTTGCTTCAGCGGGCCGTTAGTGAAAAAGAAGCAACTGAAGTACCTGTCTGTTACTTCATTAAAAATGGAGTTCTTATGAGAAAATGGAGACCTCTCGAAGTACCTGCTAGTGACGAATGGTCAGTAAAATATCAGATTGTGGTTCCGAAACCTTACAGACAGGAAATACTTAGTTTGGCCCATGAAACTCCTATGGCTGGTCATTTAGGGATAAATAAAATGTATCACAAGATGTTGACTCACTTCTATTGGCCAAAAATCAAAAGTGATGTGTGCAAGTTTTGTAGGTCTTGTCATACTTGTCAAATGGTAGGAAAACCAAATCAAAAGATACCTAAAGCTCATCTGCAACCAATTCCTGCATTTGACGAACCATTCAGTAGAACTATGGGAGATTGTGTTAGTCCCTTACCAAAGACCAAGTCAGGTAACCAAAATTTGTTGACCATCAAGTGTGCGTCAACAAGTTTTTCAGAGGTAATTCCTTTGAGAAATTTTGCTCAATTTGGTCTTCTCAAATTTGTTCAATCTGGTCAAAGGTCAGATTTTAAGTCTGGAGTGTTCCAGCTTGTTAAACTTGAATTTGGCATTCTGCAGTGCAAGCCAAAAGTGAAACTATGGTTTCACCAAACTTTACTAGAGAGAATTTTTGAGTCCTGTAATAAAGTCCATTCTCTCTTGCTCATTCTACAGAATTTTCTTCAAGTAAGATTTTATGGCCCTTACAAAGTAAAGAAGAAAATGAATGAGTTAAATTATAATAGCACTCAAGTCTCAGTAAATTAATGGAGTACTATTATGTTACAAGAAATAGCCAGGTAAATCATGCAATTAATTTAGTTGTACCTGTCCCACCAGCTGAGGATTTGAATGAAGGAATTCAATTGGATTCTACTAATCTTGAAACAACCAATCTTCGGAATTCGAAAGTTATGGAAAATCTAGACCAGAAACTTTCTCATTTACAAAATCAAGAAAAAAGTGAACTTAAACAATTATTGTTTGAATATGAGCACTTGTTTCCAGACGTGCCTACAAGGACAAACAAATTTTTTCACGACGTTGAAATAGTAGGTTCGAAACCCATGAAACAACCCCCATACAGGATGAATCCTTTTAAACAGGAATACATGAAAAAAGAGATTCATTATTTACTGGAAAATGATTTTATAGAGCCCAGTAAGAGTGATTGGAGTTCACCGTGCATTCTTGTTCAAAAAACCGGATAAAACTTTCCGAATGTGTACGGATTATAGAAAGGTGAACAGTGTGACTAAAACAGACTCATTCCCATTGCCAAGAGTCGACGAATGTATCGACAAAATATGAAATGCCAAATACGTCACTAAATTCGACCTTCTGAAGGGTTTTTGGCAAATTCCACTAACGGAAAGAGCAAAAGAAATTTCGGCATTTGTGACTCCAGATGGACTCTACCAGTATAAAGTAATGCCATTTGGGATGAAGGGTTCTCCAAGTACTTTTCAAGGCCTTATGAATATGATTACTTCTGGTCTAGACAATTGTGATGCCTATATTGATGTCATCATCTACAACAACACCTGGAAAGAACATCTAGCCACGATTCGGAAGTTCTTCGACACACTCACGGATGCAAATTTGACTATTTATCTAAACGTGAGTTCTGCCGTGAGTGTGTTACTTTTCTAGGACATATTGTGGGACATGGTCAAATTAAACCTATAGATGCTAAGGTCAAGGCTATTTCTGAATTTCCTGTGCCTGTCAGTAAAAAACAGCCGATGCGATTTTTGGGTATGGCTGGGTACTATCGCAAATTTTGTTCTAATTTTTCTGATATTGTTGAACCTCTGACAGACTTGTTGAGAAAGGAAAGCAAGTTTCTTTGGACTGGAAAATGTCAAGAGGCTTTCGATAGATTAAAGGCCATACTTGAACGTGCACCAGTTTTAACAGCTCCAGATTTCAGTCAACCGTTCAAACTATCTGTGGATGCAAGTGATGTTGGGGTTGGAGCAGTTTTGCTTCAAGATGACAAAAATGGTGTTGAACACCCAGTGTGTTACTTCTCTCAGAAATTAAATAAACACCAAAGAAACTATTCAACAATCGAGAAGGAATGCTTGGCTTTAATGCTAGCATTACAGCATTTTGAAGTTTATGTTAGCTCGGCTTCTTCTCCGGTTGTTGTGTTTAGTGATCACAACTCCCTTACTTTCATCAGCAGAATGAAAAAAAAAATCAAAGACTCTTGAGATGGAGTTTATTTTTGCAAGAGTACAATCTTGACATCAAGAACATTAAAGGAAAAGATAATTTAATTGCAGATGCACTTTCCCGTGTATAGAAATGTCATTTTCATATACACCTTTCTGTAGACTCATAAGAGTTCTTCTTATGTAATTTTATTTTACCTCGTGTATAATTTACATCTGGTAAAAAAGAAAGCTTTATTACATAAATCTTTCTTTTTTCTTTATGGGGGAAAGTGTTACGACCCTGTAGTTAAATTACATGTGTGTTAAAATTTAAATTCTTCTAATTCTTTGTTTCATTTTTATTTCATTTTTACATCATTAAATGTAGTTATTATTATTATGATGATTATGTTTGCATGGGTCTAATATTATGTTAGAAACATCGTGTTCATTTAAAACGTAAACGTGACTCGTGTAAGCACGATTTTTGCATGACGGTTTTTCGTATCAAGTAAACAGTGAGAAAGAGCTATGTAAATGATTGGCTGTGACCACGTTATTACTTGTTTACGCTTTGTAATGTCCAGATGGATTGCGAAATCACACGTGTGCTTCATGCGTGTGTACATGTAATGACGCATTAGCTTGTTTTAAATGCTCAGTTACCTGTAAGAAATGTTTGGTCGTAGTCGTAGTCAGTCGTAGTTCAGAGTCACATCATAACATCTTACAGAGTTTATAATACCTTAAGAAAGGTATTTCTGTGCTGGAAAGAGTTGCGCATTCGTACGAGGATCAACATGTGAATTGTTAGTGGTGGTAGCTGTACTTTATCTACTTTCTAAATAAGTATTTTCCCTGGAGAACAACACTACTGGCTTTGGACAAAGACATTTGATGAAATTACTTCTAAATCGGAACAGAACAATACAAATTGTGCTTTACAGTGAAAATTCTGGACATTCTGTGTTAGCCTTCGTCTGACGTCATCATCCGCCATCTTGGAACGGAGCTGAGATTCAGACTGTGTCAATTTAGAACTGTTTATTCACAAGACTTATGTGTTTTCACAAATTTAGAACATATTTTTTGGATCTTCTCCGTAAATCGTAAGTCTTACTTCATATACTTACCTTTTCACCGTGTTTTCTAGGGAAATAAATTGTTTTTGTTAAAATTCACAAAGCTTGTTGTAGTCACTCTTTCTTTGTGTTACTTTGAACGAGCCGATATGTAACATAAAGAAATTGGGGGCTCGTCCGGGATGGATTTATGAAATTGGCTGATTTATGAAATTGCCTAAATTGAAATTTAAATTCCCCTAGTTCAAATCCCATTTTATTTGAAATCTTAGTGAAAACAACAGGCTTTCTTTAAGAATGTCAAAAGTGGAAAGTTTTCTTTCTAGTCCAACTCAAGAACAGTTGGATAGTCTGAAGAAGGATGAGTTGCTTGAACTTGCCAGAAAGTACGATCTTTCTGAAGCAAAAGCTTCCTTGACAAAGCAAGAAATCAAAAAAATTTTAATTCAGTATTTGGTAGGACAGAATGTTTTTTACCAAAGTGTTTTGGCATCTGTCAGTAAGTCCGTGACAGACTCTGACAGTAAGAAAATAGAACTAAAAATATAACAAAATGGAAATAGAGTTAAGGAAGCTCGAGCTTCAGAATCAGAATGAACAAATGAAATTACAATTTGAAGAAAGGGAAAAAGAAAGGCAAATAGAATTACAAAAGGAACAAATACAAATAGAAGAAAGGGAAAAACAAAGACAAATAGAAGAAAGGGAAAAAGAAAGGCAAATGGAATTACAAAAGGAACAAATGCAATTTGAAGAAACGGAAAGAGAGAGACAGATGCAAATGAAAATGAAAGAATTGGATTTGGCAAGTGACAGGCACGATTCCACTTCCCATGCAAATTCAAATTTTAACATTTTAGGAAATATCAAGTTAGTTCCCACTTTTAGTGAAAAGGAAGTAGACAAATATTTTATTCTTTTTGAAAAAGTTGCTGAGAATTCAAAATGGCCAAGAGAGTATTGGACTCAATTATTGCACAGTGTACTTTGTGGCAAGGCCAGAGATATCTATATATCTCTGTCAGTACAACAAAGTTCTGATTACGATTTGGTTAAGGAATGCATCTTGAAGGGTTATGCATTAGTCCCTGAGGCTTATCGGCAAAAGTTCAGAAACTATAGGAAAGATGCTAGACAAACTTATGTCGAATTTGCTAGAGAAAAAGAACAGTTATTCAAAAGATGGTGCTTAGCCAAGAAAATCGAACCTGAATTTGAAAGTCTTGAACAATTAATATTGCTTGAAGAGTTCAAGAACTGTGTCTATAGTGACATTAAGAATCATCTCGAAGAGCATAAGTTTGAAACCTTGGAAAAAGCTGCTATTGCTGCTGATGAGTATTCCTTAACTCATAAAGTTCCTGCGGTAAGCAAATCTTTCATTCAGCAGTCTACTGACAGAAAGGTGTTTCAACCAAATACGACTCTCAGTAGAACTCAATCTGGCACAAATTCTAACAATCAAGCCTCTGAGAGACTTGATTCAAAATCCTTGTCTATTCCTACGTGTACCTATTGTAAGAAAAAAGGACACGTCATTTCTGATTGCTTCAAATTGAAATATAGGCATCAGAATCAAGATAGACCTATCCCAAATGCTCTTATTGCTAAGAGGTCAAGGTCACGGTCATGTATTGAAAACAATACATTTGTTGGGTTTGAAAAACCTCAGTCTGATTGTGTCATGGAGAATTTTGAACCATTCATGTCGAAGGGTTCTATATCACTCTTGGTTGATTTGGCCAATTCTATCCCTATTAAAATTTTGAGGGATACAGGCGCTTCTCAGAGTCTTTTAGTTTCAGGTATTTTGCCTTCTTCTGAGAAGACCTGTTCTAATGAGAGTGTTCTCATTCAGGGAGTAGAGTGCGGCTTTATTAGTGTTCCTCTCCATTCTGTTAATTTGTCATCAGACTTAGTTTCAGGACCTGTGACAGTCGGTGTAGTGTCTACTTTACCCGTTGAGGGCATTCATTTGTTGCTAGGTAATGACTTAGCTGGAGACAAGGTTGTGGTTAATCCACTTGTAACTGACAAGCCTTCTTTGGATCAGAAAGTTGATCCTATTGAAAAAGAAATCCCTGATTTATTCCCAGCTTGTGCAGTTACCTGAGCTATGGCAAAGAAAGCTCTTGAGAATGATTTTGACAAGGAATGCATTCTTTTAGCTGACACATGTATTGGGCAGACTTTTGATGAGGTCACTTTCACTTCTAATTTGGATCAGTCAAAAGGTATTGATCATAGTGATCCTCTTTTGAATACTCATTCTCTTTTATCTGATCAGGGTGGTAAACGACAATCACTTGTCGTCGAACAGGAGAAGGATCCTGAGATCTCCTGTTTGCTTCAGCGGGCCGTTAGTGAAAAAGAAGCAACTGAAGTACCTGTCTGTTACTTCATTAAAAATGGAGTTCTTATGAGAAAATGGAGACCTCTCGAAGTACCTGCTAGTGACGAATGGTCAGTAAAATATCAGATTGTGGTTCCGAAACCTTACAGACAGGAAATACTTAGTTTGGCCCATGAAACTCCTATGGCTGGTCATTTAGGGATAAATAAAATGTATCACAAGATGTTGACTCACTTCTATTGGCCAAAAATCAAAAGTGATGTGTGCAAGTTTTGTAGGTCTTGTCATACTTGTCAAATGGTAGGAAAACCAAATCAAAAGATACCTAAAGCTCATCTGCAACCAATTCCTGCATTTGACGAACCATTCAGTAGAACTATGGGAGATTGTGTTAGTCCCTTACCAAAGACCAAGTCAGGTAACCAAAATTTGTTGACCATCAAGTGTGCGTCAACAAGTTTTTCAGAGGTAATTCCTTTGAGAAATTTTGCTCAATTTGGTCTTCTCAAATTTGTTCAATCTGGTCAAAGGTCAGATTTTAAGTCTGGAGTGTTCCAGCTTGTTAAACTTGAATTTGGCATTCTGCAGTGCAAGCCAAAAGTGAAACTATGGTTTCACCAAACTTTACTAGAGAGAATTTTTGAGTCCTGTAATAAAGTCCATTCTCTCTTGCTCATTCTACAGAATTTTCTTCAAGTAAGATTTTATGGCCCTTACAAAGTAAAGAAGAAAATGAATGAGTTAAATTATAATAGCACTCAAGTCTCAGTAAATTAATGGAGTACTATTATGTTACAAGAAATAGCCAGGTAAATCATGCAATTAATTTAGTTGTACCTGTCCCACCAGCTGAGGATTTGAATGAAGGAATTCAATTGGATTCTACTAATCTTGGAACAACCAATCTTCGGAATTCGAAAGTTATGGAAAATCTAGACCAGAAACTTTCTCATTTACAAAATCAAGAAAAAAGTGAACTTAAACAATTATTGTTTGAATATGAGCACTTGTTTCCAGACGTGCCTACAAGGACAAACAAATTTTTTCACGACGTTGAAATAGTAGGTTCGAAACCCATGAAACAACCCCCATACAGGATGAATCCTTTTAAACAGGAATACATGAAAAAAGAGATTCATTATTTACTGGAAAATGATTTTATAGAGCCCAGTAAGAGTGATTGGAGTTCACCGTGCATTCTTGTTCAAAAAACCGGATAAAACTTTCCGAATGTGTACGGATTATAGAAAGGTGAACAGTGTGACTAAAACAGACTCATTCCCATTGCCAAGAGTCGACGAATGTATCGACAAAATATGAAATGCCAAATACGTCACTAAATTCGACCTTCTGAAGGGTTTTTGGCAAATTCCACTAACGGAAAGAGCAAAACGAAATTTCGGCATTTGTGACTCCAGATGGACTCTACCAGTATAAAGTAATGCCATTTGGGATGAAGGGTTCTCCAAGTACTTTTCAAGGCCTTATGAATATGATTACTTCTGGTCTAGACAATTGTGATGCCTATATTGATGTCATCATCTACAACAACACCTGGAAAGAACATCTAGCCACGATTCGGAAGTTCTTCGACACACTCACGGATGCAAATTTGACTATTTATCTAAAAGTGAGTTCTGCCGTGAGTGTGTTACTTTTCTAGGACATATTGTGGGACATGGTCAAATTAAACCTATAGATGCTAAGGTCAAGGCTATTTCTGAATTTCCTGTGCCTGTCAGTAAAAAACAGCCGATGCGATTTTTGGGTATGGCTGGGTACTATCGCAAATTTTGTTCTAATTTTTCTGATATTGTTGAACCTCTGACAGACTTGTTGAGAAAGGAAAGCAAGTTTCTTTGGACTGGAAAATGTCAAGAGGCTTTCGATAGATTAAAGGCCATACTTGAACGTGCACCAGTTTTAACAGCTCCAGATTTCAGTCAACCGTTCAAACTATCTGTGGATGCAAGTGATGTTGGGGTTGGAGCAGTTTTGCTTCAAGATGACAAAAATGGTGTTGAACACCCAGTGTGTTACTTCTCTAAGAAATTAAATAAACACCAAAGAAACTATTCAACAATCGAGAAGGAATGCTTGGCTTTAATGCTAGCATTACAGCATTTTGAAGTTTATGTTAGCTCGGCTTCTTCTCCGGTTGTTGTGTTTAGTGATCACAACTCCCTTACTTTCATCAGCAGAATGAAAAAAAAAATCAAAGACTCTTGAGATGGAGTTTATTTTTGCAAGAGTACAATCTTGACATCAAGAACATTAAAGGAAAAGATAATTTAATTGCAGATGCACTTTCCCGTGTATAGAAATGTCATTTTCATATACACCTTTCTGTAGACTCATAAGAGTTCTTCTTATGTAATTTTATTTTACCTCGTGTATAATTTACATCTGGTAAAAAAGAAAGCTTTATTACATAAATCTTTCTTTTTTCTTTATGGGGGAAAGTGTTACGACCCTGTAGTTAAATTACATGTGTGTTAAAATTTAAATTCTTCTAATTCTTTGTTTCATTTTTATTTCATTTTTACATCATTAAATGTAGTTATTATTATTATGATGATTATGTTTGCATGGGTCTAATATTATGTTAGAAACATCGTGTTCATTTAAAACGTAAACGTGACTCGTGTAAGCACGATTTTTGCATGACGGTTTTTCGTATCAAGTAAACAGTGAGAAAGAGCTATGTAAATGATTGGCTGTGACCACGTTATTACTTGTTTACGCTTTTGTAATGTCCAGATGGATTGCGAAATCACACGTGTGCTTCATGCGTGTGTACATGTAATGACGCATTAGCTTGTTTTAAATGCTCAGTTACCTGTAAGAAATGTTTGGTCGTAGTCGTAGTCAGTCGTAGTTCAGAGTCACATCATAACATCTTACAGAGTTTATAATACCTTAAGAAAGGTATTTCTGTGCTGGAAAGAGTTGCGCATTCGTACGAGGATCAACATGTGAATTGTTAGTGGTGGTAGCTGTACTTTATCTACTTTCTAAATAAGTATTTTCCCTGGAGAACAACACTACTGGCTTTGGACAAAGACATTTGATGAAATTACTTCTAAATCGGAACAGAACAATACAAATTGTGCTTTACAGTGAAAATTCTGGACATTCTGTGTTAGCCTTCGTCTGACGTCATCATCCGCCATCTTGGAACGGAGCTGAGATTCAGACTGTGTCAATTTAGAACTGTTTATTCACAGGACTTATGTGTTTTCACAAATTTAGAACATATTTTTTGGATCTTCTCCGTAAATCGTAAGTCTTACTTCATATACTTACCTTTTCACCGTGTTTTCTAGGGAAATAAATTGTTTTTGTTAAAATTCACAAAGCTTGTTGTAGTCACTCTTTCTTTGTGTTACTTTGAACGAGCCGATATGTAACATAAAGAAATTGGGGGCTCGTCCGGGATGGATTTATGAAATTGGCTGATTTATGAAATTGCCTAAATTGAAATTTAAATTCCCCTAGTTCAAATCCCATTTTATTTGAAATCTTAGTGAAAACAACAGGCTTTCTTTAAGAATGTCAAAAGTGGAGAGTTTTCTTTCTAGTCCAACTCAAGAACAGTTGGATAGTCTGAAGAAGGATGAGTTGCTTGAACTTGCCAGAAAGTACGATCTTTCTGAAGCAAAAGCTTCCTTGACAAAGCAAGAAATCAAAAAAATTTTAATTCAGTATTTGGTAGGACAGAATGTTTTTTACCAAAGTGTTTTGGCATCTGTCAGTAAGTCCGTGACAGACTCTGACAGTAAGAAAATAGAACTAAAAATATAACAAAATGGAAATAGAGTTAAGGAAGCTCGAGCTTCAGAATCAGAATGAACAAATGAAATTACAATTTGAAGAAAGGGAAAAAGAAAGGCAAATAGAATTACAAAAGGAACAAATACAAATAGAAGAAAGGGAAAAAGAAAGACAAATAGAAGAAAGGGAAAAACAAAGACAAATAGAAGAAAGGGAAAAAGAAAGGCAAATGGAATTACAAAAGGAACAAATGCAATTTGAAGAAACGGAAAGAGAGAGACAGATGCAAATGAAAATGAAAGAATTGGATTTGGCAAGTGACAGGCACGATTCCACTTCCCATGCAAATTCAAATTTTAACATTTTAGGAAATATCAAGTTAGTTCCCACTTTTAGTGAAAAGGAAGTAGACAAATATTTTATTCTTTTTGAAAAAGTTGCTGAGAATTCAAAATGGCCAAGAGAGTATTGGACTCAATTATTGCACAGTGTACTTTGTGGCAAGGCCAGAGATATCTATATATCTCTGTCAGTACAACAAAGTTCTGATTACGATTTGGTTAAGGAATGCATCTTGAAGGGTTATGCATTAGTCCCTGAGGCTTATCGGCAAAAGTTCAGAAACTATAGGAAAGATGCTAGACAAACTTATGTTGAATTTGCTAGAGAAAAAGAACAGTTATTCAAAAGATGGTGCTTAGCCAAGAAAATCGAACATGATTTTGAAAGTCTTGAACAATTAATATTGCTTGAAGAGTTCAAGAACTGTGTCCATAGTGACATTAAGAATCATCTCGAAGAGCATAAGTTTGAAACCTTGGAAAAAGCTGCTATTGCTGCTGATGAGTATTCCTTAACTCATAAAGTTCCTGCGGTAAGCAAATCTTTCACTCAGCAGTCTACTGACAGAAAGGTGTTTCAACCAAATACGACTCTCAGTAGAACTCAATCTGGCACAAATTCTAACAATCAAGCCTCTGAGAGACTTGATTCAAAATCCTTGTCTATTCCTACGTGTACCTATTGTAAGAAAAAAGGACACGTCATTTCTGATTGCTTCAAATTGAAATATAGGCATCAGAATCAAGATAGACCTATCCCAAATGCTCTTATTGCTAAGAGGTCAAGGTCACGGTCATGTATTGAAAACAATACATTTGTTGGGTTTGAAAAACCTCAGTCTGATTGTGTCATGGAGAATTTTGAACCATTCATGTCGAAGGGTTCTATATCACTCTTGGTTGATTTGGCCAATTCTATCCCTATTAAAATTT
This sequence comes from Megalonaias nervosa, assembly GCA_016617855.1. Taxonomy (NCBI): domain Eukaryota; kingdom Metazoa; phylum Mollusca; class Bivalvia; order Unionida; family Unionidae; genus Megalonaias; species Megalonaias nervosa. The sequence goes on from JAECUM010096251.1 coordinate 53,170, forward strand.
TGAGGGATACAGGCGCTTCTCAGAGTCTTTTAGTTTCAGGTATTTTGCCTTCTTCTGAGAAGACCTGTTCTAATGAGAGTGTTCTCATTCAGGGAGTAGAGTGCGGCTTTATTAGTGTTCCTCTCCATTCTGTTAATTTGTCATCAGACTTAGTTTCAGGACCTGTGACAGTCGGTGTAGTGTCTACTTTACCCGTTGAGGGCATTCATTTGTTGCTAGGTAATGACTTAGCTGGAGACAAGGTTGTGGTTAATCCACTTGTAACTGACAAGCCTTCTTTGGATCAGAAAGTTGATCCTATTGAAAAAGAAATCCCTGATTTATTCCCAGCTTGTGCAGTTACCTGAGCTATGGCAAAGAAAGCTCTTGAGAATGATTTTGACAAGGAATGCATTCTTTTAGCTGACACATGTATTGGGCAGACTTTTGATGAGGTCACTTTCACTTCTAATTTGGATCAGTCAAAAGGTATTGATCATAGTGATCCTCTTTTGAATACTCATTCTCTTTTATCTGATCAGGGTGGTAAACGACAATCACTTGTCGTCGAACAGGAGAAGGATCCTGAGATCTCCTGTTTGCTTCAGCGGGCCGTTAGTGAAAAAGAAGCAACTGAAGTACCTGTCTGTTACTTCATTAAAAATGGAGTTCTTATGAGAAAATGGAGACCTCTCGAAGTACCTGCTAGTGACGAATGGTCAGTAAAATATCAGATTATGGTTCCGAAACCTTACAGACAGGAAATACTTAGTTTGGCCCATGAAACTCCTATGGCTGGTCATTTAGGGATAAATAAAATGTATCACAAGATGTTGACTCACTTCTATTGGCCAAAAATCAAAAGTGATGTGTGCAAGTTTTGTAGGTCTTGTCATACTTGTCAAATGGTAGGAAAACCAAATCAAAAGATACCTAAAGCTCATCTGCAACCAATTCCTGCATTTGACGAACCATTCAGTAGAACTATGGGAGATTGTGTTAGTCCCTTACCAAAGACCAAGTCAGGTAACCAAAATTTGTTGACCATCAAGTGTGCGTCAACAAGTTTTTCAGAGGTAATTCCTTTGAGAAATTTTGCTCAATTTGGTCTTCTCAAATTTGTTCAATCTGGTCAAAGGTCAGATTTTAAGTCTGGAGTGTTCCAGCTTGTTAAACTTGAATTTGGCATTCTGCAGTGCAAGCCAAAAGTGAAACTATGGTTTCACCAAACTTTACTAGAGAGAATTTTTGAGTCCTGTAATAAAGTCCATTCTCTCTTGCTCATTCTACAGAATTTTCTTCAAGTAAGATTTTATGGCCCTTACAAAGTAAAGAAGAAAATGAATGAGTTAAATTATAATAGCACTCAAGTCTCAGTAAATTAATGGAGTACTATTATGTTAAAAGAAATAGCCAGGTAAATCATGCAATTAATTTAGTTGTACCTGTCCCACCAGCTGAGGATTTGAATGAAGGAATTCAATTGGATTCTACTAATCTTGGAACAACCAATCTTCGGAATTCGAAAGTTATGGAAAATCTAGACCAGAAACTTTCTCATTTACAAAATCAAGAAAAAAGTGAACTTAAACAATTATTGTTTGAATATGAGCACTTGTTTCCAGACGTGCCTACAAGGACAAACAAATTTTTTCACGACGTTGAAATAGTAGATTCGAAACCCATGAAACAACCCCCATACAGGATGAATCCTTTTAAACAGGAATACATGAAAAAAGAGATTCATTATTTACTGGAAAATGATTTTATAGAGCCCAGTAAGAGTGATTGGAGTTCACCGTGCATTCTTGTTCAAAAAACCGGATAAAACTTTCCGAATGTGTACGGATTATAGAAAGGTGAACAGTGTGACTAAAACAGACTCATTCCCATTGCCAAGAGTCGACGAATGTATCGACAAAATATGAAATGCCAAATACGTCACTAAATTCGACCTTCTGAAGGGTTTTTGGCAAATTCCACTAACGGAAAGAGCAAAAGAAATTTCGGCATTTGTGACTCCAGATGGACTCTACCAGTATAAAGTAATGCCATTTGGGATGAAGGGTTCTCCAAGTACTTTTCAAGGCCTTATGAATATGATTACTTCTGGTCTAGACAATTGTGATGCCTATATTGATGTCATCATCTACAACAACACCTGGAAAGAACATCTAGCCACGATTCGGAAGTTCTTCGACACACTCACGGATGCAAATTTGACTATTTATCTAAAAGTGAGTTCTGCCGTGAGTGTGTTACTTTTCTAGGACATATTGTGGGATATGGTCAAATTAAACCTATAGATGCTAAGGTCAAGGCTATTTCTGAATTTCCTGTGCCTGTCAGTAAAAAACAGCCGATGCGATTTTTGGGTATGGCTGGGTACTATCGCAAATTTTGTTCTAATTTTTCTGATATTGTTGAACCTCTGACAGACTTGTTGAGAAAGGAAAGCAAGTTTCTTTGGACTGGAAAATGTCAAGAGGCTTTCGATAGATTAAAGGCCATACTTGAACGTGCACCAGTTTTAACAGCTCCAGATTTCAGTCAACCGTTCAAACTATCTGTGGATGCAAGTGATGTTGGGGTTGGAGCAGTTTTGCTTCAAGATGACAAAAATGGTGTTGAACACCCAGTGTGTTACTTCTCTAAGAAATTAAATAAACACCAAAGAAACTATTCAACAATCGAGAAGGAATGCTTGGCTTTAATGCTAGCATTACAGCATTTTGAAGTTTATGTTAGCTCGGCTCCTTCTCCGGTTGTTGTGTTTAGTGATCACAACCCCCTTACTTTCATCAGCAGAATGAAAAATAAAAATCAAAGACTCTTGAGATGGAGTTTATTTTTGCAAGAGTACAATCTTGACATCAAGCACATTAAAGGAAAAGATAATTTAATTGCAGATGCACTTTCCCGTGTATAGAAATGTCATTTTCATATACACCTTTCTGTAGACTCATAAGAGTTCTTCTTATGTAATTTTATTTTACCTCGTGTATAATTTACATCTGGTAAAAAAGAAAGCTTTATTACATAAATCTTTCTTTTTTCTTTATGGGGGAAAGTGTTACGACCCTGTAGTTAAATTACATGTGTGTTAAAATTTAAATTCTTCTAATTCTTTGTTTCATTTTTATTTCATTTTTACATCATTAAATGTAGTAGTTATTATTATGATGATTATGTTTGCATGGGTCTAATATTATGTTAGAAACATCGTATTTATTTAAAACGTAAACGTGACTCGTGTAAGCACGATTTTTGCATGACGGTTTTTCGTATCAAGTAAACAGTGAGAAAGAGCTATGTAAATGATTGGCTGTGACCACGTTATTACTTGTTTACGCTTTTGTAATGTCCAGATGGATTGCGAAATCACACGTGTGCTTCATGCGTGTGTACATGTAATGACGCATTAGCTTGTTTTAAATGCTCAGTTACCTGTAAGAAATGTTTGGTCGTAGTCGTAGTCAGTCGTAGTTCACAGTCACATCATAACATCTTACAGAGTTTATAATACCTTAAGAAAGGTATTTCTGTGCTGGAAAGAGTTGCGCATTCGTACGAGGATCAACATGTGAATTGTTAGTGGTGGTAGCTGTACTTTATCTACTTTCTAAATAAGTATTTTCCCTGGAGAACAACACTACTGGCTTTGGACAAAGACATTTGATGAAATTACTTCTAAATCGGAACAAAACAATACAAATTGTGCTTTACAGTGAAAATTCTGGACATTCTGTGTTAGCCTTCGTCTGACGTCATCATCCGCCATCTTGGAACGGAGCTGAGATTCAGACTGTGTCAATTTAGAACTGTTTATTCACAGGACTTATGTGTTTTCACAAATTTAGAACATATTTTTTGGATCTTCTCCGTAAATCGTAAGTCTTGCTTCATATACTTACCTTTTCACCGTGTTTTCTAGGGAAATAAATTGTTTTTGTTAAAATTCACAAAGCTTGTTGTAGTCACTCTTTCTTTGTGTTACTTTGAACGAGCCGATACGTAACAAGACAATCAGTCGTTGACATATATTTTCGAGCTCGCGTAAACCGAGGGGCTATTGCCAATTACAGAGCTGTCGCTGTTATACTTAGCGATAAATCGATGTTGCTTGAAGGTGTTGGTGGACGAATGAGTTATTGATGCACCCGTAGAGAACATTTAATTAGATCGCTCATAATAGTTATAAAATGTTACATCTAGTTAATGTCAGTCTGACTCCTGGTCAGATTAAAAAGCTACAATCATCATCAAAAAATAATTGTGCGGCAAAAATATCACTGCGGCGAGAACAAATCGCGAATGGTCCGAATAAAATATCATTATCAGAACGTCAGCATAATAATTTTAGCAAGGCAAAAAAACTGAATAAAGGTATAAAACTCGATCTTTCTGCGAGTGCCATTAAGGAAATCGCCAAAACGGGTGGCATATTTCCACTTCTTGCCGCGTTACCGGCAATAATAGCCGCTGCAACCCCAGCTTTTGCAAAAGCAGCTGCATTAGGCGCTGTTGGAACCGCTGCTGGAATGGCGTTAAAGAAAGCAACGGGTCAAGGAATTATGCAAGCAGAAAATTTAAAAACAAGATCACGGGCAAAACAACGCGGAAGACGTCTAAGAACACCAAACGTTCCACAGCCGGGACATCTAAGATTATCAGGCCCAGCATACGGTCGGGGTCTAAGATTACCAGGGACCCCACATTCGTGGTACGGAAGCGGCCTAAGATTACTCCAGTAACTTCGACATCGATGATTTTCCCTATGTCCAATTTTTATTTACTTAATGCCGCTGAGCAACTGAATATAAAAAACTTTGGAGGAGTTTTTATGCGTGATCAATTACCTCCTCTTGCAATGCAACAAGAAACTGGTATTATTAATCTCTGGTTCAGGCACTCATTGGGTGGCGTATGCAATTGATCCACGTGGAATTATTTATTTTGATTCGAATCGGTTGGCACTACCAAAGGAATTTTTAAAATATATAAATACTGCTCAGATGCGTTCTAAAATCTGGTATTCAACATTACCAACACAAAAATTAACTGATCCACCGATATGCGGTCAAGAAGTACTTAATGTACTTGATGCTGTATCAAAATCAACAACACCACCTCATAAAGTCGTGCATGAATATACCACGTTGTCACACTTAAACAGATATCAGTAAATATAATGGTAGATATTTATGGAAGATCTTCTCGCAAAGCTCAGCAGGTGGTCGATTTATCTAAATACGCAACTCTTGATCAGCTCAGAAATTAAATCGATGATTTATTAAATATCACAAGTGTGGATCAAAATGAAGTCGTTGTTTTTCAGGATAAACAAGGACGATTAAAAACGAGTAATATACAACTGTTAGATGTTCTTATACGAATTCCCACCGCGATTATTAATAATATCGTTACTTTTTCTGATCAGGGTAAAATACAAGATTCCGGTAAGTCAGTTAACGATTTTATCAAGCGAGCTGGTAATTCATTCACGGGTCACATTATGATGAACCGAAATAAAATTATAGACCTTGGGAACCCAACCGTAGATACAGATGCAGCAACAAAAAAATACGTCGATGATCAAGAATCTAAGTACGTATTAGTCAGTGGTGGTATAATGCGTGCATTTCTCAACATGAATAATAATGGTATTAATAATCTTAGAACACCAGAATCAGATTTCGACGCTGTAACGAAGAAATATGTAGACGATAGCAACATTAAGATCGCTAGCGATCAAGTAACAGCAATAACAACAATCAATAATGAAATGACTACACTCAATACTAATTTTACTAATCACGTACAAACTTTCTTAAATTTTCGTAGAAACATAAACAGATCTATTAATGATTTTTTTGGAACTCGACCAACTGTTGATATCAAACTCGTCGATATTAACATGAAACTCAACGATATTGTCAGTGGAATACCTATTATTGTTCAAAAAACTAATCTGATTAAAATTCCACACGGACAAATTAAAAATATCGTGTACACAGTAGCATCAGGATCAACAACATGGACACCGCAAAATAAAACTCTCGAACACAGCGCAGACGTAACAGGGTTATACAGGCTATCCCTGTACGGTTCGGAAATTACTGCGGCCACTTCATCATCACCGAATGTATATCATAATCCATTGCTGGTGATGCTAACCAAGGACATCAAGGAAACATTCACGTTGACATCAACGGAAATGCCCCCGAGACGTTACTGGTGGTGCCTGGAATTCGTAGCTGAAGCTTAATTAAATGACGTTGTTATTATAATGGATCGAGATTCACTTATCGATGTTCAAGGTCACAGATACGCTCAAGTATGTGAGTGCCAAACCAAACTAAAAGATATCATCGACGATTATACAATAAAAGTAAAAAAATATCGCAGACGAATGGTTGTTATTGATATAACTGTTTACTCAGTTTCCACTGTTATTGCTGGAACCGGATTATTATTATCAACAATAACAATGACAGCACCTGCAGTTGTAACAATTGTCGTTTCAACGGGAACAGCATGCACAGGCATTCTTAATATTATCGCCAAGAAGATATCTACGTGTACGAATGATAAATTAAGCGAGTACATACCAAAACTACACGCAGCAACAACATCTTACTCTAAACTATCATCGTATCTTTCTGCGTATCTCAGCGATGGTAAAATATCTGATGAGGAGTTCGCAACGATAATGAAAACCTACGATGAAGCATTCATAATCGCTAGCGATTTTGGTGATAAAGTAACTAACTGAAAGTTGAATTCATGTTCTATTAAATAACGGAGTATTTTAAATAATGTCATTGGAACTATTGCAGAAGATCGTCACTAATGCAACGCCGTCAAAAACTACTATGATATCATTAAGTTCGACCAATCCCGAATTTAGCGTTAACTTCCCCACGGCAATTTCAGCGAGTGAAATAGTGCTGGCGCAACTGCGAGTTTATCATAGTTGGCCAAATATCAGATCAGCGTCGTTTGGTGGACTACCACCTAATAATTCACTGGTATTCGCGAATAAAAACAAACCAGATGGAACTCCCGATTGGCAGGTTGTTGGAATCCCAACGGGCAGTTATCAAATAGAACAGATTAATGATGAGTTTCAACGCAGAATTAAATCTATCACGGGGAAAGAATCTAAAATAGCGATCACTGTTTACGAAACAACATTTTCAGCGGCGATTGAAATAAACTCCATTGATTATGTTGTAGATATTTATCAAAGTTCCATCAGATCTGTGTTAGGATGGCCTGATGTTCCTCCTGTTTATAATGGAATTCTAGAACAAGCGCGGGAAGAATTTAAGACAAGCGAAAAAAAATTCATTAAAGATCCAGAATATCAAAATAAAAATCAATGGATTTACATGAGATTTAAAATTGATCCAAGCGACAATGAATATTACTTTACCGATTTTGACGGTAAAAGGATCCCTAAGATAAATAGATCAGCACTTATTACCTACTTCATAGACGACAGGCCGTATAGAGTTAATGTTGATGAAGAATTTTGTAAAGGATTTTTAAATAATCTTAAACCCGAATATGATAAAACATTTAATGATTTAAGAATTTTACTTATTTCATTATCACAACATTACAACGATAACGTAAAGCAGCAAATAATTGAAACAATAAAACATTTAAATGGGGTCTTATTTGATTTATATATCGCTAATCGAAGTAACTCTGCGACTAAACTCGATGGAAATCCTTACTCAAATCCAAAATGTAAGCAATTATTTCTTGATCATTACAAAATAACAGAAGAACAATTAAAAACATGTATTATACCAGATTTAAATAACGCTGAAATGAAGAAAACAATTGACGATCTTATAGAAGAATATTTTCCAAAAATACTTGAATCATGGAGAAAAATAATCTTGTCATCGGTCATACTTAAACACAACAACGATCCATACGGTGGCGGCCGTCATATCTCGCCACAAATTGTTAATATAACATCAACGATCGCAGTCAATGTAGTATGCGATGTAATCGATGACAGCTATCAAGTAGACCTTAAGAAAAGTAGCGCTGCCCAGCAAGGCTACATATTAGATACATTTAGCCCTCAAGGGTCTCCCTGGTATTTAATTGTATCTGAACCGATTAACCCCGTTTATCTACGTGTACATAATCCGTTATTATCAAGAATACATTTCAAACTTACAGATCAGCAAGGACGTATTTTGGATTTACAGAATGAAACTTTAAGTATAAATCTGTATGTGAGATCATAGAGCGTTATATGACAAAACAAACAAAAAAAATTATGTTTTATCCTTGATTGAGGGAAGTCCTCATTTCATAAATAAAATAATAATTGTGTACTTCCCTCAATCAAGGATAAATATTAAGGTGTTTATAAACAAACATAAATGAATACCGTTGCAGCGCATTTTATAACGAACCTTTAGATTAAAAAAAAATATCCGAATCTAACTCGGATCTGAATAAATTTTTTTTTTACTAGGTAAATCGTAATTATCAGAATAAAATATTATAAGTAAATAACCTGTATACTTACCAGGGATTTTGTATCACATTAACTCCACCTTCACTTTCATTTTCACAATGCTCTCTTAACTGTCTTATACGAAGGTTCACGATCTTTTTCTGTTCGTATTCATGAGATAATTCTAACTTAATTTTGTCAATAGCGTTTGAGAGAGGTACAAACAGCTTTACTTGATTATCTGTAACTGCTGCCAGCGACTGTAACATTGCCTGCTGGATAAACTTCATGAATTTATAATCAGATGGTAGTGTGTACCGATTCTCTAATTCTCGATGTTCTAACGATTCAAAGTCAGACAGAATTTTTTCAGGATTAAGATTATCAGATATATTTACACGGTTATATTGTAATATTTTAATCGCATTGATAATCACATTAATATTTTCGGAATTCATTATATTATTAGTGTTTGTTTAATATAAAAATAATAGTCCCTAAGGACTGTTTTTATGATTATATACACATGATTATATACACATGATTATGATTATATCTTAATTACGGACAGCACATTAACCCCATGTGATCCCCTAGGTTGCCAAATAACATCCTAGCAGGATCAGAGGTCACATATAAACTTATTTCTAAGAATTTAACTAACTTATCCTAGGGCAACACATAATCTTAATTACAGTAGCGTATTTACAGCAATCATATTTACAGCACATTAACCCCGTGTGAAACCCCTAGGTTGTCATCCTAGTATGCTCAGAGGTTTATATAAACTTATCTTATAGACACACCCCCAGCGAATTCCTAATCGAAACGAAATACTAGAAATTCAGAGGGCTGTCTCATTATGATTTTATGTAGCCTAAATCAAGTATATTTACAGTAACGTACTTACAGTAATGTATTTATATATAATGACGACACAGTACATGTAGACTTAACTAACTTATCCTAGGACAATACAACGGGCCTTTCTCTACGTTTCAATAGAAATTTTTGCACACCTCCCCCATCAAAATGACCCAAGGAGTGCAAAATTGCACCCACCAAGCGATATGGTGGGAGAGTGTACAAATTTTTTCTATTGAAATGTAGAAGGGCTGGCTATGCCCCCAATAAATAACAAATTTTGGCATAGCATAGCCTTCGCCGGCAGTCTGCCAGTCACAAGATTCGAACCACGGACTTTGAGCATGAGAGTTCAATGCGTTAGCAATCGGCCACCGGACTTCATATGTATATATATTAAAAATATTAGTATTAAGTTAAGCGTAATGTACTTAGCGTAACAGAATAAAATCAGTGGATTTCCTAATAAAATCAGAATTTATTATGCATTTCTTAATAAAATCAGTGGATTTCTTAATAAAATCAGAATTTATTGTAAAACGTGAATTTATTCAGTTTCCAAATGCTTGAAACTGCATTACACACAGCTAAAAGTCTGTATGAATCAGACGTTGCCAAGGATACTAAAATAATCGATAAGCTATACAAACACGTAATGCCAGCTCATTTCTAAAAATAACCTCATACAATTCACTGCTTAGATCGCAGCGATTTCATAAGAACGTAAAAAATATAAATATTATTGAGATTTTATAGAATAATGTGCATAATGGCATCATTATTTATACAATGATAAAATTATTGAAAACTCTGAATTGTTGTAGGGTAAAAACCCCAGCGATTGTCTAATTGATTTTGATGATTTCTTGATAAATTTGACAATAACTCACTAAAAACTGATAAAAAGCAAGAAATTTTGATTAAAAATCTCTTCATTTTAGCAAAAAAAATAGTGATATTTTAGCCAAGGATTTCTATAAAAATCGAAAAATCATCAAAATCAATTAGACAATCGCTGAGGTTTTTACCCTACCAGCGCTACAAAATCTAGCAGAATTTCATTGATTTTTGGTCATTGTTCATACAAAAAACGAGATTTTCGAACAAAAAAACAACAAAAAACGAGATTTTCGAATAAAATCAACAAAAAGAATATAAAAAAAAACCATTTATAAAGGCGATGTTTATTTGCAATACGTTTGAGATGCATGACTAAATTCATTGAAATGTTTTTACAGTCGAAGTTTGGACAATCAGAGAATGTGATATATGTTTTGTGTACTATTGAAAGATATCACTTATAGGGTTGGACTCTTTCAGCACGATAAGGTGCAATCATTAGTATTAAGTACGACAACTACGATATTTACTATTATGCTTGACGGAGTTGTCTCGCTTCATTATCTGATACTATAAGAATTGCATCGATGAAAAAAACACCTGCATGAAACTATCAAAGCAAAATGAGAAAATACTGTTCATGAAGAAGGTTCTGGTAGATAGGTGAACCTAATTCGTTGTCCAAACCCCATTGAAAAAGCATATTTGTATGTTTCATCGGCCACACGTTGTACCGATTGTGGATATATACCAAAATATTTGGCAGCTAAATTCATAGAATTAAAATTTCTCTCTTCACTAGTCTCTGCATTTACGGCTTTAATAGCTCTCTTTTTAAATATTTTACACTTTCCTGTATTTCCACGTGCAGAATTTTTATTCTGCTTAATAGCTTGTAGATTATCAAGCGAGTTATTTTTGGGATTTCCATCAATGTGATCTATTACGAGTCCATCTTTAATGATTCCAAAATAACACTCGAACACGAATCTATGTGAGAAATAATTTTTATTTCCGTTGGCGTTAAATCTAAGATAACCAAATTTATCAACATTACCGACTGGTTTCTTTAATCTGCAGTTCTTAATTACACCATCACGAGATGCTTCATAATTAGTGATTATTGGATGCGCCACAAATTCGTTTTGCTTCACTCATATAATATTATTTGCTTAAATCATTATTTTGAAAATCTAGCTAGATAATTTTCTTCGGATTTTATAGGAGATTCAGAAGATGTGGTTTTTTTTATCGTAATATCGTTTCAGCTCTCTGTATTTTTTTGCCACCGCATTGCACACACAATTGAGTTCTTCCTCTGACTCCAACACCACACCGCATACACGGTTTTGGTCCGAAACTGCCTTGTCTAACACATTGCATATGGTAGCCGCAGAATTCGTTTACGGATGCTTTGTTACAAGGAGAAGTATATCCGATCATAAGCCAATGACATCGATTTTTTGTTTGAATCATATACAAAAAGATTAAATTTTAATTAAATGCATATTTTGTCCTAATTATAATAATGCAGGAATTATCCGCGATTGAACCTTCCGCAGCTAGATTTGACCTCGACAGACTGCATAAATTTAGTTTTTCTATGCAAGATCTAGCTTTAACGAATAAGGATATAACAAAACGTATCCGTGAGGCCAAAAAGGAATTTTGCGACGATGGTGCGGCTCATGTGTGGTCGACGTTCAGAATTGGAAATAATGTTAATATGATGAATGACAAACGAGGAAAAATGATTATTGACTACCTTGTTCAGAAATATTTTATTTTAATAAAATTTATTGTAAAGACAGACGATGACACCTGGATTATTCGTGACAAAAGTGACTCTGTCCATAGGTCAGGAGATAATATTGTTATTAGTAAAAATTCCAGACCAGGAATACTTACTGGTATTGATAAACCGTATTACGAGCGATCATACCCTGTAACTGCGGTTGAATACGCGGTATACCCCTTAAATAATAAACCTGACCTCAATGGTCTCAAGCCCATGAAATTATCAACAGCATCAACGAGGATAAATTGCGTAGCTGAACGGTTTACAGAACACTTCACAAACGCGATACGCGGAAACGGTTTAACGGATTTACGACGTAAAAAAATAAACACGTTGGCAGAAACAGTTAAAGATACCGGAGCGTCTATCAGCGACGTTGCTGAGCTGGGAAAGAAATTGAAATTCCCAATAACGGTGAAGACGTTAACGGAGAGAGATTTTATACAAATCGAAATATAAATCAAGGGGAGCTTCTAGAGATATTATTGATCATAACGCACATGCATGGACGTCTGCGGTAACAATATTTCCACGAGATAGAACGGTTAAATTTTATAATGGTCATGTATTTGATGCTATCAGAAATATCAGTAAAATTGACCCTGTATCTGTTTGGCTGTTTCAGAGTTCCGAATATGATCATCATGATTAGTTTGTACGATCTAATGGTGATATTTATCGTACAGAATCTCTCCATGGGGAAATGAAAGATCTTGCACAACGCCTCGAATACACACCCGATAAAGTTGAACAATTACTTAATAATTGTTTTACCGTTCCATCAGTTGCTGCTCACTACGCTCAGGAGAAAAATTTATGGAAACCGACACGATTAAAATTTCTTGAAGATGTCAAAAAAAGTTGTATCGAATACGGACATGGCGGGTTGTGGAATACTAAATACGATTGTAATGACGTTATCTCAGTTGATATGGTAGCTTGTTATCCAGGAAGTTTTCTTGGATACGGAGAGTGTTCTGAATACTATAAGATATTTGGACATCCCACACACGAGATGACCAGAGTGCCTATAAACGGACCCCTTCCCCAAGGACCTGATGATTTAACCGGATTCGCCTGTATAGAGTCGTTCGAGTTTTACGAGGGTCTCCATATGATTGTTTACGCGTGGTTTGGAAAACATTTTTCAGAGCGATGTTGGGCTAAATAGTACTATTACGATATATGCTCAACGAAAGAATTTTAATGTCGTTACGCGTAAGTGAAGCGATTATATCATGTCACGCGCAGTATCAAGTCTGGTTGCCAGAACCGCATGTATTTAATGAAGGGGATTTTTCCGATCCCGATATTTTTTGCGAGTACAGAAAAACACGTAATGAGAAATTCGCAAAAGATCTCGGTAGAAAAATAATCGGTAAATTTACGCAAGGAGGATCATATGATCATAAACGAGCGTGCACAAGATTAATCATGGACGATGCTGAACTTGATTTGATAATCGCCGAAACAAATGAGAAAAACACGTTTATAAGTCGCAGTAATGCTTATTTATCAGACGGAACAAAATTAGGTGCAATTGTGAGCTGTTCTGATGGCGAGTCACCTCAGTTTACTCATTTAAGATCTTCGATGCTAGCGTATGTTCCGATAAATCTATTATCGATGATAAACAGATTTCCTTCGTTCGCGGTCAGAGTCGCGACAGATTCATTTTATATAAACAAAAAACACGCGGATTTGTTGAAACTTAACTATCATGCATCACGGGGCGAATGGAGAATAAAACACGAGGATATAATCAATTATTCTGAATCCGCCGATGTTGAAATTATAAGGACATATTACAAGAATGATCAGCTATCAACGATGTCATCGGCGCCATCTGTATATGATCATGTAGCTAAACATAAGACCGTTTATCTTAATGGGTGTGGTGGTTCAGGTAAAACAACACGCGCGATTAAATTATTTAGTAATTGTTCTGATATGATAGTTTTGACACCGACGCATAAACTCGCCAGGGAAATAAAAGAACGAGGAGTAAAATCGTGTACATATCATAGTTTTTTTAGATGGTGCGGAGACGCATGGACTCCATCGCGGATGGGTGAGAAACACATTCCTAAAATTATTATCTGGGACGAGATATGCACGGTGCCGCTAGAGGTATTAAAAATATTTCTTGATTGGCTGTTATTAAAAAATACTGCTGTGGTGATGTGTGGCGATCATGGTCAACCACCACCCATAGTTGGTCAATCTCCACATGAGTGGCTGAAAACATTTGTAGATTATTACGAAGAAATACACGATGACCATAGAGCTATTGATGGATCACTAAAAGAGTTTAAAAAGTTAATAAGATTACAGCCAGATAAAATACAATGTGAGATAATGCGTAAAGTAATTCCAGAAACTTCCATGAATGATTTTTGGGCCTCATGGAGACCTTCTGATTTGATAGATGCGAGCAGAAAAAAATAGTTCGCGATACACCTCAACAACAATTATTTACGTTACATAAAGAAAAATTTTCAAATCTACCTGTACCTTTGTGTTATCACCCAGCAGATACTCGACGACAGAATGTTGATGTTGAGATTCCTGGTGCCTTGGTTCCACCAAGGATACAAAAACTTGTGTTAAATGATATCGTTTTAGTTGCTGTTGATGTTGTTGAGAGCGCGTTAATCATGGATAAATCGCCGTGGACGTTAGGATACGCTATAACAATTCACTCGTCACAGGGATTAACTATTACCGATACATGCATTTTGATTGTCGATGATCGTATTGAGTGGTCAAATTTAGTTTATCTAGCAGTGTGTAGAGTTAGAAGAATATCCCAACTGCGCCGGGTTATCATGGATTGCGTAATAACCGAAGAAATTCCCGACAATAATGTCAATATAAAAACTAGCGAGCTATAAACAATGTGATAAAAACAATAATCGCGATTTTGATATCGATGCTGAATTTATTATAACACTAAAGTCACGACAGAATAATCATTGTGCAAGTTGTAACTAAAATATCCTGTAGCAGTATTTAAGTAATGATTCTAGACAATTTACCGTCGATAGAATTAATAGTGATGTTGGTCATACACGCGAAAATGTAATGCTGACCTGTCTTGAATGTAATCGACGTCGAGGCGCTGCAAGTTTATAAAAGTGAACGCGGTGGTAATTGCGTATCTGTAGGAATTATTTGTAATTGTTCGCGTACAAATCCACGCTGAAGAGCAGTTGAATCTAATCTGTAGATTGCGGGTCTACCTGTGGACCTTACCACGCTAGAAATTGTGTGTGTGGTCACACTCCAGATAGGATCAGTTGCTCTGTTTCTACCTCCTTCAAGTTCACCAGGTTCATATAAATATCTTACCGTAACATCGCCTAGTACTGGTTGATGGGAATAATTACGTTGTCGGCGGGTTATATTTTTTTTTGTGATCGCATCAGAAGGTTTCATAGAAATTGCACGAGTTACTTCGTCGTTTAACGCAGCTATCACACTCGGTAACCTCGCAACCCATTCACGAGATCTCTCCATGGTTTCGGTAGATATTTCCCTCACGTATTGGTATCCAAATAACCGCTCAGCAAGTGTTCGATTAAATCGTTCAACGATTGCCTGATCACGATGAAGTTTTGTGTGTCCTCGTCTGATTTTAACGTTATGTCGCTTCATCAACGATGATACTGCACCAAGAAATTCTTTGCCAGAATCAACCTGTAGCAGTTGTGGCCATCGTAGGGGTCCTCGTTGATAAATGCGTTCAAGCGCAGATGCAACTTCAGTCGCTGTTTTAGTTGATAATGGTTCTGCTTCTTTATACCTACTCGCAACATCAACGACGGTTAACGCGTATTTGTATGTGTATTGACGTCTACCGATTTTAATGGTATGGTGTGGTATAAACAAAATATCTGCTTGATGAACTTCATTAGAGGTATTAACATCAAAATACGCATACTGAATTTTTTTAGGTGGACGTAGATAGATTTGCCATATTGCCTGTCGTGCTAACCACGCTGCAGCGACATTACGTGAGACTTTTGCTGCTTCAGCAAGTTTACTAATCGCTGCTTTACCTCTCCAGAATCCTCTCGGGGAATAATAAACAGATTCCATTATAATAATCAATTGATTAATTACCAGCCCCTAACATTATTTTTCCTTTCATACCAGCTTTTATCAGAAAACTAGCGAGTTTTTCTCTGCAAGATGTATCTTTAATATTATTTAACGCATGAATCAACATCATATCTGCAAGGTGCCGTTGTTGTAAATCCTTACTTTTATACGCGACATCGTGAATGTGACACGCTTGATCAATCTTATTTATTGGATATTCTCCAGGTTTTGGTTGATCTCGGTTATCGAGTCGGATATCGAGACGAGTTCCAGGACCACAATAGTTATACCCGGGCAAATGTTTTTCACCGGGGTACTTTGTCCTGGTAATTAACCTAACGAAGCGGTGATATCTCCACCTGTCTTTAATGAAATAAATTTATATTTTTTTTGTACCACATTTCACACACTTGCCTGTAAGTGCGCGCCTTTCATTTTTTGTTATTATTGTCTTTAATTCACTTGTGGGCGTACGCGCTTTACATCGAACACAATATAGATCAATAATATTATTATATGGATATAATTGATTTCTCAGCGACACGAAAACAAGAGCCAGTCAAACATCACCCAGCGCTACCAAATTCTATCAGAGCAATTATACTTGGCCCATCTGGGTCTGGTAAAACGCAATTATTACTTAATCTGATAATGCGATGGCTGAAGTGGGATAAGTTGTATTTAGTAGCGCCATCTGTAGATGATCAACGATGTTACGAAGTATTTAAAGATTTTAATGAAAACGCAACGTCACTGAATGAAGACGGTAATGAGGTTGTTGATTTTATTACCGATATCGATGAATCTCCATCTGTAGATGATCTTGATGGATGTATCAATAATCTCGTAGTATACGATGATGCAATGCTGGATAAACAATCCAATCCAGCTCGGATATTTTCGCGAGGCCGTCATAAAAATACTGACGTGATCTATGTTACTCAGCGATATACACAAATTCCTAAAGTAATTAGAGATAACTGCAACATTTTGATCGTGTTTAACGGCGTAGATAATTACACGCTGCAGAACATTCATTATACTTGGTGTTCAGGGGACATGGACATGATTAAATTTAGAAACTTCTTTTCAAAAGCACAAGCTGTTCCGTTCGGATTTATAACAATAAATTTACATGACCCCAGATCTAGATATCGTATAGGTCTGGGTAAAATCTTTGGTTAAATGTTGAGCAGCAGAGGGGGTGAACAGGCCACTTTTCTCGTCACGGGTGTAAAAATGGTGGCAGAAAAAAAAAGTCAGAGTGTAGAGCAACAGTATTGAGCTAAAAATGATGGTATCACGTTGAGTTAGAGTGGCGGTCGTGTAACGAGGCTGAGCTAACATAATGGATACAATGATCGGTTAGAGGGCGCGGTTTAAAGAACTGACCTGTGCTTCTCAGCCCCGCTAGGAACCTTCCATTTTATAAATAAAGGACGCCAGAAAAGTGGTCTGTTCACCCCCTCTGCTGCTAGCACTGAAAAATATATATTTTTATTAAATTAATGTTCAATGCAATAAAAAGAAAATACTTATTTTGGACTGGTGAAGAATGTGCATGTCCTTATGCAAAATGGTGTTATTGTTCTCTGCATGCAATGAGCTACGGCAGTTCCTCAGTAATCATTAATAAATATAAAATAATAACAGGCCTAGGACTGTACACTGTACAATAACGCTCTAGGCTAAATATGTTTATCCATCAAAGAGGACCTATTGGGTTCTTTCCGTAAGCCATATATTGATCTAATCTCTTCCCTGGCTGTCAATGCCATAGAAGTCTGAGATGTCAACGGTATAGTACTGAACTGGAAGCTTTTGAAATATGTATTATTAGTACATATTCAGTTTAGGTGAAACCGTTCTTGTGAAACTCACTGGAGGATGTTGCTATAAATATTCAGCTGATATATATATATATATATATATATATATATATATATATATATATATATATATATATATATATATATATATATATGACCAACAAGTAAGTCTCCGCTTTTTTTTTTGCTCAGACCGGAGACCAACGCCGTCGGGCAATAGTCCATACTGAAGTTTTACGCTGTGTTAACATTCTTTTAGTTCTGACGTATCGGACGCTCGTTAGTAATTAATAAATTTATTTCGAATGACCTTGGTATGGGGAAACTAAAATCCCTTTTCTTTTGACCTATGGCGTCAAATCCTTCAGAACACTCACAGTTTAGTACTAATCCCTGTCAGAACAGAACACCTATGTACACTTCTATTATTGACCTTATTTTTAAATTGCTGACGCATGCGTCGAAAACAGCATCACCCCAAGGCAAGAATAACTGCTGGAAACCTTCTAGCGAGGAGTATATCACACGGAACTGACTAATGCTTGGGATGGAACTGAGGTTAGGTCTGGCCGTCACGACAGAATTTTGAGACAGACAGAGAGAAGTGTCAGAAATTCGAGATCTGGAGAACGATAAATAAATTTTAACAAATCAAAACTGTAATGCTATTAATAACAATAATAATAACTCATAGTATGTATGTATATTTGTATATATGTGTGTAGTATTATTATTATTAAATGTTAGCATATCTTTACTGCTCATTACAGTTTTGAATTTCTTTTGTAAATTTATTTATATATATATATGTACTATGGGGAAAATGCAACTATACGTGAGAAAGCTTGCCAGTAGCACCTCGTGGGTCGGTGGTTTTTCCCGGGGTTTTCCATGGTTCTTCCTCCACCATTAATACTGGCCGCCATGTATAGCCTATCTTGTGCTGAAAAATGGCGTTAAACCCTACAACAACAACAACAACAACAACAACTGATCTACGATCTTGTTTTGATCACTATGATCCATAATTTGACTAAATAAAATAAAGTTATTGAACATTCAGTTTGTATTTTTATATACAAATATAAAATGTTTAATGAAATATATGCATGCCACAAGTTACCATAGTAGAATTGACAGTATCAGCATTCACAACATCGTTTGTGGGTGTACCTGTTGGCGCCATCTTGAATACACTGTGGTCATGTGATATGAACTCGATGTAAGGGAAATATCCTACCGCTTATAAATATTTTCCCGAAAAAAATTGCTTACCTTTCTTTTCGTCAACATTCAAACAGCATCATATTGTTTAACAACAACAACAGCAAACGAGCAAACAACGTAATCCGTCCCCAATTCGAAGAGAAAGAAATCAAACAAATTCATTGCATTATGAGTATGTATTTATACTTATTTTTCCGGGGGGTGGGGTGAGGGGAGAGGAGTTTAACGCCATTTCTCAGCGCTAAAAGGGCTATACATGGTGGCCGGTATTATTGGTGGCGGAAAAAACCACGGTATGAACCACCGGAAGCTACTGGCAGACTTCTCACAGAATCATGTTAGTCGAGCCCGAGACTTGAACCTACGCTTATAGCAGTGATTGGTAAAGGCGAGCGATTTAGACCACTCAGCTACCAGTGGTTCCATACCCATGTATGTCTAAATATAATGTAACAGAAAGCTGATTCACATTAGTAACAAACACAACGGTCCTCGTTTACTAGAGATGAAACGTGTTGATTATAAACTAACCAATGTAATGAATTTTATATAGGTAATGAGAAAACTTTATATTTGCTGTCGAGGAGTGATAGATTGGGATAGGTTTTGCGTCTTCATTGTTACATCTTCATTAATTAAAAAATTTACTAATTCGTTAATTATTTAAAAACTAATATAACATACCTATTGTCCACTCATGAATATTTTATATGCCCCACCTACGAATCCCATTCCCCCGAAGCTGTGATTACTAAATGGTTGGATTACCGGACTCGACATTGAAAGGGCGCGAGTTCGAATCTAACCAATGGATGAGCCGGAGTCAGGTACATCCTTTTACAAGTTACTTTACAATAGATAGAAATCACTGATCCATACCTTAATCTTGGTGACACAAAGTAGATTTCGCACCATCGTCAGAGTGCCATTTCTCCCTCCGCGTGCAAGGATGTGTAGGTGTATTGAATAGTGATATAAAACGTGCGTATTGTATCTGCCAACTAAGTAAACTACCAACACGTATAAATCAATTGGATCGAAACTACTTTTTTTGCCACAAAGGACAAGGTAATTTCAAACATTTTCCTACATTACAAAATATGAATATTCATTGTCACAATATGCCTATACCATACAGAGAGCAAACTCGGACTTTACGACTCTTTTCCTGAATTTGTTTCATCCTATTGGAATTAAGTGTCACGGTGTACCTATAGCCTGCAATAAACAACTCTAGTCATAATCGCTATTATGTACAGGTTTGGATATTGTAAGCAACGCAGTTTACATGATTACATAAAGACTTTGAAGTTATAATCTTCATCACAGGTTTGTAGATTCTAAAGACTGCAGTTAACGTCTGTCCAGCGGATTTCCGGTGTTTGTCTACATGATTGGGTAGTCTGCTTCGTTAAACTCTGTATACCGGCAAGGAGAATAGCACATCATATGGTCTATAATGGATATGAGAGTTTAGATGAGCAATAAAAGACATTTGCTGAATTGTCTGTTTTCAAGTACAATTTTGTAATGTATTCTTACCGTGGTCATTACTGGACTGAAATGTATCGTTAGTACTATTGTTACAAGCCAGGGGTCTTTGCTTGACCGAGCGGTGTCAAACCCTGGCGCGATTCCCGCTAGAAGTCATAAGTTTACCCCAAATTTCCAAAGACTTCTATACAACATCATTTGTAAATTAGAAAGCCCGATGTGCCCATTTTATACATGAATTTTACTCTAATCAATGCAAGACCACAGATCTACCAACTTGTCGAACATCTATCAACCGCACATCTGCATAGTTTCTCTTCATCCACTTTCCGTACCGTCAGCACTTCACGCCGTAGAAACACTACAACTATCCCCTAACACAGGGAACTATTTTAACAACGCCACATTACGCCAGTCAATCTATGGTTTCAAGGAACATTACGCCAGTACAACTGCATCACATTTGCCACCATGGCGACATAAACGGTATCTGCTGAGTTCCTTCTTGTTTATTCCATTGTGTAATTTACCGATTTCCTACCGTAAATACTGCCACTGCAGTCACAACACCAAGGTACACCACTAGATTTTATTAGGGACTACATTATTCCAGGGGACAGTCATGCTGTGTGGGTCTGAATTCACTACTAATTGACCATGGCATCATGGAAACTCACTAACACTTTCTCTCCGCGACGTTTGCTCCTAGTAACTGGCGAATTATTTCGGGCTACGGGATATTTCCATTGTACCGAATTCCAATAATCAAACAAGTAATCACACAAATCTGAGAATTCCTTAAACGGGGCGCTATAACCAAATGCGCATCTCCAAAATGTATTACAGTATCATAATGAGGGTTTAGATTTCGGGTAGTAAGTTAAGTCAACGTCTTGTATACCGCATTACTTTATGATTTTATATCTCGTCGTCCCACAAAAGTTTATGTAGTATAGCTACATTTTAGTTAGCAAAAATAGTTTTAAAGCTGGCTTAGCAAACTATTGTCTAGCGTAAAGCATGTAGATGTTATTATTTTTTAAAACAAATATACAATTATTTGGTTTTTGAAAATTCATAGCGAGACCGTGAAAACGCAGGTGCAGAAAAATCCTTTGTTGTGTATGAGGTGTCGTTGCTGTCGCCGTTTATATTCTAAAGGGAAGACACTGTAATGAAAGAACCCATGGACAGTAAATTTCATTTCGTATAAATTAATTATCTTTCCTATAAAGTTTATGTTTCATTTTGTAGCATCATCTAGCATATTAGTTTTTGGGTCACGTGATTCTGCCTGTTGGGTATATATACGTGACAACTCTGTCTGCAACGGTTGTGTGTTATGAAGCGGTATTGTGTGAATACGTCCCCTTGCAAGTGAAGCAGTAAAACCACCCCACCGGATCAAGCACATTTCGTCGTAGATCGCCGAGCAGGAAAGGGCCAGGCCGGGAAATCTAAAAGGAGTAGGGACTAGGCCTTTCGATGACCAGAATACAGGCGCCACAAAGCTCGTTCAAGAAGAGCAAAATCTTGGAATCTTGCAACAATATTTTAACTCAAGATCTATCTACTCTCATCATTTCGCCCTGTTTGTGCCTCTATCGGTCATGAGCGAGTAACGACTCATGACCACGACCTAGCCGACGACCCAGTCGGCGACCCAGTCAGCGACCCAGTTGGCGACCCAGAAGGACGACTCACTCGACAACTCAGTGACTCAGTCAAGATCAAGTCAGCAACCCAGTCGGCGACTCAGCCGAGACCCAGGCAGCGACCCAGTCGACGACTCAGCGACTCAGTCGGCGACCCAGTCAGCGACCCAGTCAAAAACTTAGCGACCCAGAAGTACTAGCTAGAAGAACGACCCAGTCAACGACAGGAAGCCAGGAATACGACAGTATCCCGCTGGGGTGGAGATCTGAAGCACCCTGGAGTGCCAGTCCTCAGACAGATACGACGGGGAATCACTCCAAATACGAAGAATTATACTAAAGAATCCGAGAGAGCGAGACTCGGGTTAGTGTAGCTGAGAGAGAGAGAGAGAGAGAGAGAGAGAGAGAGAGAGAGAGAGAGAGTTACCCGCTGCAACTCTTTACCAACACAATGGATATTATTTGCCCGTTTGAACGATATTTGCGCAGAAAATATCTGATAGCTTAATTGATTCTAAACTTTGCTCGCGTAAATGAGTTTAATAAGCAAAATCTTCTGGCAGTCAGGCCAAGATTTTATTATGGATTGTGACTATACTAGATATGTGAAGATTCATTTTCTGTACAACTAAAAATTCTATAGCAGAAATAGGATTGTTGTTCACCGATATACTGTGTAAAATATTCTCCCGATACTATTTTGATATAATAATTTAATATATTGATTGTGACAGACATTGCGTGCTAATAGAATATTTAAAAATTGCCGTCGTGTATATATATATATATATATATATATATATATATATATATATATATATATATATATATATGTGTGTGTGTGTGTGTGTGTGTGTGTGTGTGTGTGTGTGTGTTATATTCTTAGACATTCAATGACATTAGGAAACATTTAATGAGAAGGTGTACATGTATACTCCTCTGAACATATGAACTCTGAGGCAGAACAGGCCATTACGAATATTATAAATCTCATTTGCTCGCATTACGTGTTGGTCTAGGTGCTCGGCCATGTATTGAATGTGTTATAGGAGTAAAGTAGCGTATTCAGCTTTATCAGCCATACGGATCTGTTCGCGAATATTATTGTGGGTGCGAACGAAGTTTCGCTAACCTATGATTGCAGAAGCACCCGACGAGACGATTCTGCAAACACCTGATAATTTGAACGGTTTTGAAGACAAGGATAAGACGTTGATCAAGTAATAGCCAGGTCTGAAGTGATTGCAGTTTCTGATCCCGGTAAAATAAAAGTATTAAAAACACCTGTATTGATGGAAATTATAAGTTAGACAATGATTGTCCTTTAACATACCACTATGACTCCTACGACAACTAGCACTAGAGCGTGCGATACGAATACCATGCGATACGCAGAAAGTTGAAAAATTTAGTTATTAGCACACACAAATAAACCACAACCAGTTTCCCGGTAAACCACGGCTGGTTGTAACGGCCCCGTCAGCAATAAAACGAACACATGCATGAGAGTCATAAAAAAACACCAAGAAATGCAAGAAATGCAAACATAGAAGCGTTATCAGGACTAGTGGGTCGAACTATATCTGACTCTGAGTGTGCTTGGTGCAGCAGCACGATTATATAGTGTAAATATTTTTCCATGAGCCAAGCGGTTGAATAATGTATGTATAGTCGAGGATAAACAAAAACTCTAACGCATCGCAGCCACAGCGGCAGTCGAGTATGTTCGCCGACGAACCCAAGTGCCTGATGTTTAGTTATAAAAATTCCTTGGTGATTATGAAGATCATTTTGCGATTAGTTCGAAAGCATAGGCACCAACTAAATACCTTATAAAACGATATCGAAGATGCGTCCAGGCACTCATCAACGATGCAGCGATCTTTCACTTCTGCAGTTAAAGCGGATATTGTTCTTGGTGTACATTTGACTATGTCGCTTAATCGTACGTCATCAGACACGGATGGGTTAAGTTGTTGCAACCCTTTGGATTCACAGCGGTGCCCGTGTTATCTTAAATCGTACAGACAACGAAGTTATCAATGATTAAATTGACAAAGTCTTTATAATAATTCTCTAGAAGTTGGAAAAAAATACACCTGTGTAGGATCAGTATGGACTCTTTATAGATGGAGAAATTTCAACTACATACTTCTTCAAACATACAATTCTGTGGATTGAGTTAGATACTAGCGCCAATGTATATTCCGCAGCGGAGAATGATGATGTGGATGTTTCAAATGTGCAATCGCTCCCGCGAGATATCCCGCCCGTGACAATACAGATCAGCTGTAACTATACAAGCAATATCTGAAGGAACTCAATTTTGGTTACAGAATTTCCTGCCAGTTTATATATTGATATCCCTCTGATAAAACTGTTTGTTTAAGGCCAATGAATCTGATACTGCCAACGTCGTATAAATATCAGCTTAAACATGTTTGTCATCAATCTCTCTTATACGTTACCTCCCAAGCGTAATGTTGTGGTAAAACAAAATACATCGAAATTACACTTTTCTACTAGTTTAAGGAAAAAGGTTTAATATCAAAGGTGGAAATATAAGATGAAATGTCAGCTGAGTGTTAGAAATAATTTAAGGACGAACTCACTGCTTTTAAGTTAGAATAGGATATAAGATACTGATATAATTAATGGTCACGAAAGTTTGACTAATATGGGATAGCGCACCAGGTTTATTTTCGAAGTACTTTCTGTTGACTTCATTTAGGGCTAATCTGGCTAGATGAACAATGCCTCCATCTCCTATTTATCCTCTATACAAAAATGTGTTACATAGCCACAAGATTCCCTATAATGGAATTAAGATGCAGGCACAGTGCAAGACTCCCTTTGTTGGAGTTAAGATGCATTCACAGCACAAGACTCCCTATGTTAGAATTAAGATGCATGCACAGTACAAGACAAACTTTGTTGGAATTAACATGCATTATTACAATAATCCTCTCATTGGAATTTACATGCAGACATAGACAGACAACAACAAATGATTTTTCTATTCAAAGAAGAATGAGTAACTTCAAGAAAATTAAAACAACTAATTGCAATATGGACACGTACAAAATGTTTCCCAAAGTTGAAAATGTTGAAAAAGTCGGATTGGAAAACTGAACCTTAATAACTTACTTTCCACAAGTTAAAAGGAAGTCCCACTGCAAGTACTCATTTTTCAACAACATTTAGTATTTGCGAGGGTTTGTTTGGGTGTCAAACTGAACCCGGTAATCTGACGATACACTTATTAACAAGATGTACACTCAGACCGACGGGCATTGCAAGAGCAAACACTAAAATCTAGTCATTAAGATTATTATTTCTTCGTTTTCTTATATGTATTCTGTCGAACCCTTTGCAGAAATTTTTCCCATCCAGAATAATCAGCGCTCCAACAAGGGAACAAATCACGAGTGCGCCAACATACCCGATAGCTTTGGTGCTGGTGCGTTTGTCGTCTACGCTCGTGTGCTTCCTTGTATACTTAGAAGTATTCTTGCTGTAGACTGCCAATTCAGTCAGTATCTCCTCCAGGTTGTATGTTGAAGTATTGAGCGGGTTTATGCAACACATGCAATTTGGAGTGGCATCAGCGGTCTTCGTGCTTGAGCTTAATGAATACATGGTAACGATAACAGTAGAAGACATAATAAATGTTTTGTACTTAGTACAGGTCTGATATATCAAAGTGCCAGTACATCCTTCATGGGGTGTGCTCCATGGATGATCATTAGAAGCACTTGAGGAAGAAACTGCTGACATCACAGAGCTATGAATCTCGGTGTTACTGATCAGTGATAGTGTCATTGCTGATGAAATGGAGGAAGACAGTGACGCCTGTCGCGTAGAGTCCTGGATCAAGTTTGTGCTGAGCTTCTGCCCCACAGACGGTTCCACTGAAGTAGATACAAACTTTGTCTTACTTGTTTTCAAGTTTAAAAATGATCTTGCGATTATATATTGCACTTAAGAACAGTCCTTGCCAAACTTAAACAATTCCTATTTCTTTAGCATCCTAAACTGATCATTATGACAAAATTACTAAGGATATTAGATTGTAATTTCGGTTTCTTCGCATGAAATTGAATCTATAAGTAATGTTTCTACTAATTTGCCCTAAGTATACATAAGTAATAAGAAACAATATTCTCCGTTATATCTTACACCCTCCATCATTTATGAAGTCTATGTCATTAATGTCATGAAGGTTAAGAAACGTAATTCTAAAATTAACTGGATGTATTATTTACCCTCTGAGGAATGGCTTCATATAGAATCTAAAAAATTATTTAATCTACTCGTCATGTATATATATATATATATATATATATATATATATATATATATATATATATATATATATATATATATCGTCTAGTAGGAAGAAAACTAGATATAAAAAATGATGTAACTGATCTATATTTATATATATGTGTATGTGTTTACATTTTGCTTTGTGTATCTTCGTATTCGACGAATAACAGTTCAAGGAGTGGAAACGTCCATAGATATGTATTTACATCATGTGTCGGCAAAGCCTTTGAAGTGTTGGATGTTTTCATCTTTCAAGCTTGCCTTTATTGTTACAGATCAAAATAATAGTTGATATTTTTTATAACAAAAAATACTAATTATTTTTCCATTTTTCATTTTTATAAAACATTTTCAAAAATATTTAGCTAAAGACGTTGCAAATTCTTGCTGTTGCTAAGGAGTGAAAGGAAATAAGAACTGTCATGTTAACACCTAATTAAATATGGGAAATATGTTGCTTTAAAGCCAAAGACCGCCACCCAAAAATATATCATAATTTGAAACCATAAAGCTTTCCTTTAGGCATATAACAAAATTATAAACAAACTCACAAGCATGCTTTGGGGCGAGAAATTAGTAAACTAGGTATTATACAACCGTAGAAGACCTAACAATGTCACGTGATTGAAATATGGCACTTCTAAAAATAATCACATAAATAAAATATGAAGTATAACCTTCTAATTTATTTATGGAACTATGTTTTAGAAGTTGATGCTTTTGTCAAGTATCTCTGAACTCAGTGTATGACTTTCGCGTTCCTAAACCAACTTGCCAATTTTCTACGTTTGCCATTCACGTTTCTAATACTGTTCCATGTCAGAATACGACGAAAACGTCCTCGGTATTATTTATGTAACTCTACGCACTCCACGTGGTAAAGCGTGCTCTGCGTTGATTTTTTAAATGAATATTGATTGCTGGCTTGCCATAGTTTCAGTCCGAATACAAGCATACCGAGTGTGTGTGATTTAGATTTTTAAAGTAGCTTTAACAATTTTTCAGTCATATCGCTACTATGTCTGCAGTATGGCAGTTGATAGCGATATCTAGCACTGGGGCATCATGACGAGTACATGTAGCATCATGTCATACCCAGTCACATTATCCTGACACCAGGCCGACCAATCCTAAAACTAACCTCTTAATGCTGAGCTCCTAGAGAGGCAGCTGTTAGTACCATTTTTATAAGTCTTTGGTATGACAAATATTGTCTGAATGCAAGTAGATAGAAATATTCATACTAGAGAAAGTGTTCACGACATTTTTTACTTATTGTCCATTTACCTGATGAAGACAATTTTTTGCTCCCAGTAGTTGGTATTTGGGTCGTCATTGGAGGTTCCTGGAATTGTACACTAGAGGAAACAGTTAATTTGCTTGACCAGTTTGTCGTAGTACTCACATTGTACATAGAGGAAAGGAACGAATCATATTCCGACATCGTGGGGTTTGGAGCAACCATCGTAGAATTCCTAAAGCAGATAAACTTGAATTTCAAAGAGCAAACCTCTTGGTAATATGAAGTCTTGTTCATTCCGGTCTTCATTAGTATACACTGGTCAGAAGTTGTTATATTGCCTGTGTTACCTACGATAGAAGATGAATGCATATAGTAGCAATACTACTACTACTACTACTACTACTACTACTACTACTAATAATAATAATAATAATAATAATAATGATAATAATAATAAAGTTTCAAGATATATTTTAAAAAATTATAATGAGATATATCCCTTAGGTGAAGTAAACCCTAGAAATATGTATTCCTTCTTTCTCAATTTGTCTCAAGTTGGAAATATTGGTCTATGTTCCAGGGAGAGGTATTTCCCAATTTGACCCTTTCCTCCACAGTACAAATTTCAGATATGTATTGAGTCTATAAATCAGCATCCCAACTCTTTGTTCACACTGATGGACTATATGTGGGGCTGATGTGGCCGGTTCATTCAAATGTGCAATTTTACTTTACACAAATCTGTCCGGAAAATAGGACATAGCGTTCTGTTATTTCACGTCGATTTACAAGTCGTCCAACATAAGATTTGATCAGGAAATATTACGTACATCTCGCCAAAAGGACCATGCAACCGATGGTTGCTCAAGAGATGCGAGAATTACCGGTAAGTGTCTACAATGTACACCAATACGTTACGAACAGGTCTATCTTGAAACAATTCCTCGATTTTATGAAAAGGTCATATCAGACCACAAATAACCAATCCGTATCAAAACAGATGGGGGGGGGGGGTATTTTTTGGACTAATGTGTATTGATACTTAGATTCATTTATCTTCTTATATTTATGTTACAGCAGCTGTTCTAAATTTATCGAAAATAAAACGCGTATCTTTGACACGTTCTCCGGTTCCTTACGCAACTTTTGAATAACCTTAGATTTAGATTATGTGCTTGCAAAACCGAACACCTTTTGCACGAGTTTAATTTTCTCATAGTGTCTATTGAACTCCGTAAGGGTGATTCTCGTATGCAAACCATTGTACCGATTTTAACATATGCTTGTGAAATATGGGGATTTGTAAGATCTGATATAGTAGAATAAACTCATCTTCCTTTCCTCAGAAGTATATTGAATGTAAAACAATGTACCCCTTTATATATGGCATACGGCGAACGTAGTTGTTTCCCCTTAGTTATCAATGTTTAAAGTTACAAGATAAACTACTGGGCTAAAGTGGTTAATGGTTATGAAAAAAAATTATCTGAACGAATATATTCTCTCTTATACAAACATTTTGGCAATAATTCTTAGGACTATAAATGGTGACTTGAACTAAAATATATAGTAGATGTTGTCGGGTTAAGCTAAGCTTTGCATCAATTGAATGGTTAACAAAATCTCTAGAACAACGTCTAGATAATCAATAGCAGATAGAAATAGGGTATGAATATCTTCTGTCATGTTTTTATTTTCATGATGGAAGACAAAAATGTAGAACTCATTTTTGCACTTCCAGGACTAATGTTTATAAATAGTAATCAATTAATGAATACAGATAACGTACGACTCATGAAAAATATTTTCAGGTTTTCTTTATTGTGTTTTGCGAACTTTGTAATCCCTGTTAAGTATTACGTAATAATATCACACTCATGTTTTTATTCCCTTTATATACCTCGTATGTTGTAAATTTACAACCTGAGTGTAATAAAGTCTTGTCTTGTCTTGAAATCTCCAACAGCTTTTTTTAATACTTACCTATCCAGTAAGAATTATCGACTGGCCGATTTCTTGAGAAATTATCGAGGTTTTCTCTCAGGGTGACCAAGGAAGAGTTGAGAACATGGCACATTACTTCCGCTTCATATGGTTACCCTTCACTGTCTGAGACGAAGTAAGTTCTTCCCTCAAAGTTAATCGACATGCCGAGCTGACCATTCGATTCTAAAAGGAATGATGTTTGCCTCATAATTAATGTCCTTATCTGATGCTAGTCAATGTCTTTTATGAAATTAAAACGTTTCAACCCAGATCGTACATATTGCACTAAATATTTTTTTAAAATTTGGTGAAAGATAAAAACAAAATATTTGCACATTGTTACTTTCCAATTTTCACATTTATTTGCTTGTCAGATGTACAAACGAGCACACTGGTAAATAAAATAGAAAAACGAAATATCATCGCCACTTCACTGTCATGAAGAAATTACAAGAAAAGAAAAACGTACGATCAAAATTATCAAAGGTCTACTTTTAAGAGATTATTATATTATATACAAACATTTTTTCCTTCAGTGAAGAAAAATGGATAGTGTCCTCCGTCAACAATGACACGTTTTCATTCATTATTAAAATTCCAGAAATGTGCAGTTGATTTTGGCAAGCATGTGTTGGTTCAAACTGACGAAAGTGTACAAATTGATTTTTTGGGGAACATCTTTAAAAATATTCTCTACCCAGCAATCTAGCTAGCTATTTGTTTCTCTGTCCGTCTCAAAAATAATGAGAGACAGAGAAAGAAAAAGGCTATAACAGAGGAATATGAAGACTTACCACCCAAGACTGTCAGAATGTAAACAATCTGTACAAAATATTTCACGGTTTCTCGCTCGTTCATTTTTAACTCTCCTTTTCTGCCAGGATCAACCAATGTAGGCTTCCGTATTCCTGAGTAAGCACTCGACTACAATTGCCTTGGTTCTAAACACTCGCCATGTGTTACTGTGCCTTAAAATATCCAATCAAACCAAACCCATCTACCTTCACGTGCTACATATTCGAACTTGATCAGAAGTATTGTATTGACACAGATTCATAGGAATTAAAAGCAGTAAGATTTCGGAGATCAATTAGATTTTGGTAAATACAATACACATAAAGATACAATATCGGCGTCTGTCTATTTCAATCGTGCCGTCTTTTGGATACAAGATTGAAATATGATTGTTTTCCAAAAGTGAACCATGTTTAATTTCGAGGCAGGAGGAAAATATGACCACATCAAACGAGCATAAAACATCTGATCAAAACGTAATTACTTTTTTGCGTTTTCCAATTACCATATTGATTACAGAATTATTTAGGTTTATTATTTAAGGGAAACCTTATTGCTGAATGTAATTATTATTGGAAAAAATAATAGAAAGAAGTGATCATTGTTTGTCATTGTTTGGGTACGGGTCGAAAAGGGTCTAGTTAAGCAATCATTGCAGTTTATCACGTCATGGAACTCGTCCTAACCTATAATATCATATTGGAAGATTATGTAGTGGACTGATCACGTGACAGGTACTAATTGTATTTAACATGTTTTCTTTCGAATCCATCATGGCTTTAAATAAAAAAATTTCTAACGATATTACCTACCCAAGGTCAGAGACTTTTCACCCTAGCTCTCAAAATACAACGTGCCAAAGAAAGCATATTTACCAAGAAGGAAAAATGACATACGT
The DNA here is from genome assembly GCA_016617855.1 of Megalonaias nervosa. Lineage (NCBI taxonomy): Eukaryota > Metazoa > Mollusca > Bivalvia > Unionida > Unionidae > Megalonaias > Megalonaias nervosa. The sequence continues at coordinate 84,699 of JAECUM010096251.1, forward strand.
CCTGTGTTTGAATCATAATAATAATAATATTGTGACGACGATGACGATGACGACGACGACAATGATGAAAGATTGGAAATGAAGGAGACGAAGGGTGAGTAAATGAAGCAGAAGAAAAATGAAAATGAACCAATTACAATGCCTTATATGCAACCCATTACAATGCCTTATATGCAACCCATTACAGTGCCTTATATGCAACCCATTACAATGTCTTATATGCAACCCATTACAACGCCTTATATGCAACCCATTACAATGCCTTATATGCAAGCAGATCATGTAAATTGGTTTACGTTTACCTTAAGGTTTTTGCAGGCATTTTCATACAGTCCTCTTGTTTGGAGTGTTTTAAAACTATTTTGTACAGTTAATATAAGTTTTTTAAAAATTAGGTCGCTTTGTAAATTGATATTGCACGTGCGAAGATAACATGATAGGTATTGTAAATAACACTCGACGACATTTCAAGAATCAGTGAATTACCTGCAGATTTCATTTTCAGTAGAATTCCAGCAACAGTGTAATGAAAAATTAAAAAAAAATGTTTCAGTTGTCTGCAACTTTTCTTTTATTGTTGTTGTTGTTGTTTTGGGTTTGACGCCATTTCTCAGCGCAAGATATACCTATACATGGCGACCAATATAAATTGTTGAGGAAGAACGGGGGTAAACCCCAGTAAGAACCACCGACCCACTTGAAGCTAATGGCACCTTTCTCACATACTCACATTAGCCGAGCCTGAGACTTGAACAAAACTATTACTTTCGTTGTGTTTAGTGAAAAACGTTCTATATTAAGTGCGACATTATGAAGTTATTATTAAATATTATCACATATTACACTTTGCCTATGGTGTGTGCATTTTCATATTTTTGATATTATAACGTGAATACTTTATATGATTCTGATTGGACCAAATAAGCTCATGAAATTATTGTGCAGTATTCTGTTTACTGATTTGCTGCAATCGTGGGAAAACGTTTTTTAACCGCGCCTTCTGGAATGTTTTGTTGTCAGTGAACATTTTGGCCGCCATATTTTTTATTCGATTCAGACAAGGAATGGGGGGGGGGAATGGTCTCGTCTGTCTGATCATGACCAATTTACAACCGCATGGGCATCTTATGTCATATATAACATATCATAACATGAAAAATGAATAATCCCCAGTACAAGAACAACAACAACAACAATTAAAACTAAGGGTATTGCTCAGTTCGTAGCGAATGTGTAAGTGGGGGAGGGGGGTGCGGTCAACCTGAAGAATGGAATTCACCCTATATACAAGCGTGGTTTATGGAATAATTGCATCTTTATGTCCTAAGACATGAACGAAACCATTTGCTTACCGAGCGTGCATATATAAAATCCAGAATAAGAGAGCATCATGATTGAAACGCGTACTTAAGATGGCGTTACAATGCCGTTGTACATCCTGCTTGAAAAGTGTACTTAATATGGTGATATAATGTCGTTGTACATCCTGCTTGAAACGTGTACATAAGATGGTGTTACAATTCAGCTGTACATCCTGGTTGAAACGTGTACATAAGGTGGTTTTACAATGCCTTTGTACATCCTGAGTAGTGAATAGGGGTAGTAGGCCCTCATCATGCCAAAAAAGGAAAATCAGCTTGGAGTACTATGGCCTGCCGATTTATAGACCCAAAAAATCAGCCTGGGCCACTATGGCCCTCAATGGGAATTTTGTATTAGCACACGCTGGGCCTGTATGGCGCCAAGAGGAATGGAACAGGTATGGTGACGTCACGGTACTGGTCATTGGCAACAATGTAGCAAGGTAGTACTGTGACGTCAGGCCACCTGTGTCATTGCTATAGACAAACACGAATCAGGTGCGTTCGTGTTTAAGTAGAGTAAGGGTTTTAAATTTTTTGTTTAGGCAAGAAAGAATTAATATCTTTTCGAGGCATATGAAGTGGCCCTAAAAAGGGTCTTTGTCTTCTTCTTCTATTGTCTCCGCTTCTTTCACCATGTTCTTACTTTTTCAATAATTCCTTTCTTCTTCTTCTTTTCTTTGTTAGGAATCCAGTCAGGATGTCCCAGAGCTCTAAACTTTTCCTGTACCTTCATCCAGTTCCTGTTTAGTCTTTCAAACTCTTCTTTTCTCTTGATGTTTTCTTTGTCCTTTCTTTCTTTTGTCCAGGTCTCTTTTATTTTCCTCACTTCTTCTTTCATTACCTTTATCATGATGTCTTCGCCTTTCTTTAAATTGTCTAAGCCTTTTTTGACAAAATACCACTCAGTTAAATGGAATATGTCTTCCAAAAAACATCTCACTTTGATAACAATATCAAGAACCTGCTTCAAGGTTCCCACTCTTACATATTTAGGATGGATGAAGCCTCTCAACTTCTCCACTTCCTCTATCATCCATTGTAATTCAAAATTAGCTGCTTTCAGACTGTTCACCAAGTCTAGGCTACCTGGGAACCTCCATTCCTTTTCAAGCCTTTCCAGCACGTAGGCTCCATCCATCATCCAGTACCAACTGTCTTTCAATTTGTTGAACAAGTGTATGTTGCCAGTCATTTTATGTTCTGTGTTGAATGGCGCGAATGACGAGCGTTCTGCTTTATATCCCTGGAGCACGGACGTGAACGAAAACATCCCTTACACTCACTTCACATACTATAGACTATCCTCACCAACGAACAAGGAAGCATAAAACACACACCTATATACTATCCTCACCAACGAACGAGAAAGCATAAAACACACCCATATACTATCCACACCAACGACGGAAAACGCACAAATCACACAAATATACTATCCTCACCAACGAACGAGCAAGCATAAAACACACAAATATACTATCCACACAATCGAGATGAGAAGAAAAAAACACAAATATACTATCCACACAATCAGAATGAGACGCAAAAACACACAAATATACTATCCACACAATCGGGATGAGAAGAAAAAACACATCTCTCTACTATCCTCACCAACGAACGAGAAAGCAAAAAACATACACCCATATCTACTATCCTCACCAACGAATGCGCATGCAAACACACACACACACACATACATACACACACATACACACACGCACACACACACACACACACACACACACACACACACACACACACACACACACACACACACACACACACACACACACACACACACACACACACACACACACACATACACACAACAGTAAAGGAGTGAGTGTTTATAGTCACACTACTCTACATTCACACGAATTGGCAAATTGAATAGTTGCTCTTTTCTAGAGATCTGGCTAGCCCTGAGAAGGGCTGGGTTTTTTTTTTAGAACTTCAAATGCACCTAGCTAATGGTGACACCTTCCTGGCCTGGCACCACACACGCAACGTCTGCTCCAGTCATTCTCCCAATTGACACGAGTGGTTGGGAGAGCAGACGGGGCTTGAGTGGCTTCACTATCCCACTCCTCTGTTTGTAGAATAGTGATGACTTGCTGTTCCCTCTGTCCTCTGTGCCAGACCCGGGGATGATGATGATGTTCTGGCCTCCTTGTCTCCTCTGCACGTTGTACTGCTTGTAGCTGTGGTTGAGGTGGTCGTACTGTCTGTGGAGGTGTCCTCATTTCTGGCTTCACCTCACACTGAGGTCTCATGAAGAGGTGAGGCAGGATCTTTTCCTTCTCCATTTCTTTCTTTTTCTTCTCCTCCTCTTCTATCCTGTCTTTCTCCTCTATGGCCTCCCTAGTCAGTTCGTCTAAAAGACACCTGGCATACTCTAGGTGTATTTGGAGTTCCAGTAGTTTTTGTAGTCTGCTACTCGTTTTTAAGTTGACGAGTCAACGATGGTAGCCAGACTGACAATTGTGCCGCTTTATATACGTGAAGCACGGACGTGAAGGAAAACATCCCCTGACACCCAAATTTACCATCACATCAAACGCGTGGACCTAAAAGAAGAACTCACGTTGACTTTTTTACTTGTATACTTACAAACACAGACAGGCACGATTGGACAAGACAGAGAAGACAAAGGGTGGATTTTTTTACTGACAAAAGAAACGAAGTGCTTATAGACACACTTCTATTTATTTTTTTTAAATTTTAAAAGTTTTGGCAAATTGAATGAATATGTATTTTCGAGAGTATTGGGTAGCCCTGAAAAGGGCTCTTTTTTTTGTTAACGGGAGTGATGGCAATCTTTTTTACTGTCTAAGATTGGGTACCCGTCTGGCGGCAGGCTTTCTTATACGATACAGTCTGCTTCTGCGGAAAGAGAAAGAGAATTCTTTGGTGTCCACACGGCAGTCCACAAAACCTCTGTCTGGTTCTTGCTGCTGCTGCTGCTGTTGTTGCTGCTGTTGTTCTGCTCTCTGCTTCTTCTGAAGTCTGTACTTCTCAGTCCATTCTTCTTGTTCTTTCTTAATTTCCTCTATAAAGCCTTCTTCTATTAGGTCTTGGGCTATGGATAACATCCTGACATTCTCTATCTCTTCAGATTTAGGAATCAGGTTTAGCCTGACACGATGTAAATTGACGTAAGCTTCGTTCAGCTGGGCTAGTCTGGAAGGCATGTTCATAGGTTGACGAGTCAACAGTGGATGGTCAGACTAGAGAACAACCCGCTTTTTATGGTTCAAACGCGGACGCGATAGAAAACATCCCTACTCGGTTTTAGTGTCGGAACTCTATGATAGCGAATGTCATGGTGAGGGATAGAGAGAAGTCAGAGTATATATCCACCGTGTTTTTTTGAAAACAAACGACAGACGCATTTGTTTCAAAACACAACATTTTGTATTCAACTAACAAGTAACAAGTAACATCAAACAAATTATTTTTGACAAGAATGACAACGTTGTGAAATCATGTGTGATTTCCATTGATGGTAGTTATGAGGCCATTGATGTACACTACGTTTCCTAGCTAAAGACAAAAGATAACTATAATGGTCACAAAACCATCGATATACTTTCTCATCGTCTCTAGAAGAGTGACGATCAAAATAAGTCACTAAATGTTCTAAAGGATATCCAAGACTGCGTTGATGAAGAAAATACACACAATATTGTCCACACACCATGGAATCTGCGCCTTGTAATTTCACGTTATTGTATCGTGTCGTCTGGGCATTTCTTCTCATAAAGTCAATGATATCGTCTTCCAAAGGGGGTAATCCATACGAATCAAAATATTCCACACAATTCTCTTGAGGGAAGTAGACGGCAACCCAATGAGTTCCTGGAAGATGACTTTCGTCCGTGTTGATGACATAAGCTTGATGGTCTTGAGGTTTGCGATGAGGTAGTTCATCTTTAGCGCACACGACAGGATTCCAAGAAGCAGTATACGAACTATTGTGCAAAAGGTAATAAAGTTCCCAGGTATCCATTTTTTGTTGTGTTTTTTTTTTTTTCACGGGTAATGATAAGTCATCAATTCAATTCTGACTTTTTGTTTGAAACGATCTGTCAAGTAGCCGTTTCTTCGCCTTGTCTCTGCACTCTGGACTAAGAGAGCTTCGATGGAGTGGTCAATGGAGGGCAGGAAAGATCACGCAAGCCTTTATACCACTCATGCAACACTGCTTCTTCTGAGATGAGACTCCAAGCTTCGTCCAGATACTAGTCCAATGTTTCTTCTTGACTCATTCCCAGACATTTCTAGTGTTGAATTTGACTCGAATGATCGTTTTGACATCCATAACAATCTCTCTTACTCAATTCCGTAATTGCATCCGCTAGGTGTTTAGCAAAACAGGACACTAAATGTTGTTCTTGTTCTGGCCATCTGGACTTGACTACCTCGTCCTCTTTGTCTTGGTCTTGGGGTTCTGCTTTCACGCTATCCTCCCATTCCATGTCCAAAGATTCTCCACTGTTTAAAGACGGATAGGAGTCTTCCATTGTGTCTCATAGTCTAGAATGACTTCTCTCAAACTGTTGATATCTATGGTATTATCGAATTCAGCATACAGGATGACGTTGACCGTCTCAATGAGAGCTTCTGCAAACTGAAGTTCCACACGCAGATGACCGGATTTTATAGGGTGTAAATGTCCCTCGTCGCTGCCTTGGTCTGGAGTGAAATCAAAGGTCCACAAAGTGTAGCCTCCGACATAATCCTCGTACGAAATACCGTGAATGGCGTTGGTTCCTAGTTGCCCCGTAGCTTCGCACAGGGAAAAGTACAATCTCAAGTAATTCTTCTGGGCAAAGTTAGGTTCGAAGGGTCTGGTACACAAAGTCTTGCCATCGCGACTGACTTCGATCTTGGACACTCTGTAGTGCTTAAACTGGAAAGGATTTTGATCGTGGGCTCCGTTGAGGGCTGCATTACTGACTATGCCAACGATTAAACGTTTGGGTAACTGTCCTTGGAACAGATGATCTTCGATCTTGGATCTGAGTCCAGCAGCAATGGTAAATGGTTTCACCTCTACACGTCGTATCGGATATTTGGCGGTCAATCTGCTCAATGTGTGACTGATGTCGTTTCCCGCTTTAGGTAACACTTCTACACGACGCACGTAAAGTCTGGCTTCTTGGATGATGGTTTTGTACTCGTTGGCATGAGCCATCAAATGGAAAGCGACACTGCTGCGATTGAGTCTCAGGCGAATGTCCACTCCGTTCAGCAAATACTTGTCTTGCAACCACAAGTCCAAATGTAAACGATCCATCAGTTCTAATCTACGACCTTGCAGGATTCTCCTTCGACGGTTGTTAATACCCACATTGTGAGGATTGTCATCAGCTGTCAAGGCTGTGTTGTTAAACGTGTCTTCACCTGCGGTGTCAGGTTTCCATACCACGCAAGCATCCAGATGAGTGTTCTTGGCCTCTTTTCCGTACGTCAAAAGATTTTCTAGGTACGCTCGGTAAGGGTAAGTATCCATGCTACTGCTGACCAGTTTGCTATTCAAGTACAAATCCACTTCACTGAACAAGGAATGCATGAAATTGTTGACGGGAGCTACTCTGGCATCGGATCCCGGATTGGTGTTGTCGGTTTTGATCACTTTCAGTTTCAGGTACAAGTAACTGCTATTCAGATCGAGATAATCTTCTGGTTGCCCTTTGATTTCAAACTCGATGGGAGGTGAATCCGTCAAAGAGGAGACGGGATGAAATTCGACCCATTGGGATTCTTGCATCGTCATCATGGTGGCTGGCATAGCAAACAGATCCAGTTCCGACTTGGAACAAGCACAAGACTCTCGGTGCATCATTTTCTTTTTTTTAATAATCAAAAACGTCTAACTCTCGGAAGGTTTTTCTTTTCTTAGACCTTCCAGCTCTAGGGGTGTGAAGTCCTCTGAAGGGGTGTTTTCGTCGTCTTTTTCTGCCTTGTCCTTCCTGTGGTGTCAGGGAAGCAGGAATGCCTGACTCGGCATTGCCCAGGGCATTTATAGGAGTTTCTCGGCGACCAAAAGGTCTTTGCCCGTTTGAAGCAAGACATTCTTGCCTGCTCTCAAGAAAGCTTCTTTGGAGTTTTGTTTGTCAATGATGACATTTTGGAGAAATTCTTTACCTTGCGTCAACGCGGCATCTTTAAGGCGTGCAATCCCCGTGAAACCATCGGTTTCAAAACGGGAATTACTGTACGAAAGGCCGATTTGAGCATATCACTTAAACCATGTCCTCGCTGTCGAGCGACTCCTTGGTACACAGGACACATGACTGACAAAAAGTTAGAGTAATCGTTTTCGAAAATGGAGTTTCACTGTGACTTTGCCTTTGGTGAATGAAATATTTTGTCCCAGATCTCCTTTTATAGTAATGTTGACAGTGTCGAAATAAGACTTACTGACGAGCAAATAGTGAGGATGTACAAATTGGCGGTGAACGTGATAGGTGTTTCCACCTTCCTCGTCAGGAACCGTGGCAGAATCCACTTTAAAAGGAATGACACGCAGTAACGGTACGGAGGTGTGTCCCACCACGTTGTACTCCACCACATCGGAGTACACAAACATCAAATTCAGTCCTTGGTTCATTTCTACAGGGAATCTAAAATATCTCCCAAAATCTGAGTTACTGGTCACGGCTGGTATTTCGTTTGCAATCTTGATCAAATTGGGGTCTCCACCCAAAATGTCATACAATTCAGGACAAAATGTAATGGCCAATACTTTGTCCTCAGAAAACTTGATGAGTAGGCGACGAGATATTTTGTGGTAATCAATTGTGACACTTTTTCTGGTTTTCTCCAAGACTTTACCAAACATGAAATTGAACCTGTCAGCAAGGGTGTTCACCAAATGTTGACCACTAAAACAATAGCCCACAGGAATTTTCAACAGATAAGTGGTTCGTTTAGTTTTGGGGCCTTGTGATTTCATACAGTCAGCTATACTGTTACGTTCATCCAAGGCTTGTTGTACTTGTTCGTCATGAACTTCTACCGTAAAGGTGTTTTGATTTTCGATGATGTTTTTGATTTGTATAGGATGAATCATTTCAACTAAAGCCACTTCCCAATAGGCTTCGAGATCCAATTCGATGGCATGAGGTAATCTGGCCGTCTAACAGCACAAAGTGTTATTGGGAAACACCTCCATGGAACTGTCACTGGGTAACGTTAAGTAAAATTTGTTGTTCATAATTCCACAGTTCTAGTGTCCGAGGAGTCACTGGAAGTCAAAGGAGTGTCTAAAAAAGGATTGTTGTGATTGGATTGGTGACTAACGTTGGACGCAAGGCCCCCGTTGTTGTTGTTATTTCCGTTGGACGAATATTTCAGAGACGGATTGGGAAGAAGGTAACCAATGCAACTGCTGAGTAAAATAGTCCACAAATATTTGTCTCCTTGTTGCAAACTCAAATTGGCAATGGCAGCACCGATGACACAATATACCACAAAGATTTGGCAGAAAAAGACGATTTGCGTTTTAGGCACACGTTCTCCACACCACACCCACAAGGGTTGCTTTTGTAGATCTTGCACAGAAGAACTGGGCGACGGAGTGGTCACTGTAGTAACTGAGGCTGTGTTGAAGGGCATGATGGTCACTTCTTTTTATAGTCGATGAGTTGCGAAGCGTCGATCCAAGAGTCAAAACTGGGAGGATATCCTTTCCAACGTACTTTGACTTCTTTGACACGTTTCCTTCCTTCTTCACGAGTTCTTCGATCGAGAATGCTTTCGATCTCGTACACGTCGTCTTCTTTTTTGGTCACACGTTGTAACTCGGGCAAGTAAAACGTTCCTTTGAACACTTCCCCGTTCATGTCTTCCAATTTATAGACGGGAGGATGACGGCCACGCACACGTTCGGTGACACGAAACAATTCGGTGGTCCAATTGGGTAAGTAACCTTTGTCGAAAGTGCCTTTGGTTTTGCCAATGCGTACCCAATCTCCTGATGCCAACACTCCACCTTTCGTGGGGACAGGCCCTCGAAGACGGTCACTTCGTTGTCGGGAGTCACTTCTTGGGGGGCACACACTATACTCCGATGGTAAGATTGATTGTACGATTGGACAAGGTGTGGCAAGACGTCGATGTACTTGAGAGTGTGTTGATGCGTAAAATATTTCCACATGCGTTCTTTCAAGGTGCGTTGCAAACGTTCCACGATGCTAGCTTTGGTTTCGGGATTCTCGGTGGTGAAAAAATGAATGTCACGTTTCTTTAATTCTTTTTGGAAAGCTTGGTTTATAAATTCGGTGCCTTTGTCAGTTTGCCATCGAAGAGGGTGACGCCCACTTTGTTTCAACACCAGTTGCAGGGCTCGCACTAACTCACTGCTCGATTTGGAAGTCAATGGCACGACCCAAGCAAATTTGGAAAAGACGTCGATGACACAAAACAAATATTTGTAGCCACGATTGTAGGTGGCTAAATGAGAGACATCGGCTAAATCGGCTTGCCATTGGTGATCGATACCCTCTACTTGGGTGCGACTTCTGGAAAATTTTCGTCGAATGGGTTTGTGTAAGGTGTACGTGGCTTGTTCTTGTAACCAGCGTTGCACATGAGGTAAACGGATACTTTTCAGTCGAGTTTTGGCAGCACGATACAATTTCTGAACTCCTCCGTAACCTGTGGGATGGGATGGATCGTAGTAAATGCTGGCTAACACCTTCTCCATGTTTTAATAAGTGATCCAATCTTCACTGATGCTACTCTGAATGGGACGAGGGGGTGGTTTAGAAACGGTTTTACATGTCCGATGTGCCACGGGTGTAGAAGTGGAAGGTAGTGGTGGTGGTGGTGGTAATGGAATGGCTTTGGTCTTCTTTTATTTTTCACTTCTGCTTTCCCTTCTTTCTTTTTCACTTCTGTCGAAGGAGGAGTGGACATCATCTTTTTAACCCAAGCTTTAAGTTCTCGTTACGGTGTAGGGGAAGGGGTCAACAAGGACGCTGCAATATTACTAGGGATGGGAGCTGCTGACGGTGTTTGAAAGACTTCTCTTGCCTCTTCTTCCTCAGGCAACCGTGGGGCTGACTCTGTCTTGACCACTGGGAGTAGTAGTGGTGGTGAACTTTTCATCAAGGCCTTAAAATCTTTCAGAGCGGGTTGAGCTGTTTCGTCTAAAGCTTTTTGGTGAAAGAGTTTCAGTCGTTGCAACAACTGACCGTACCGTTGCGATTTTTCCGTTTCTGACAAATCGCTGCGATCCATCAACGATTGCAATTCGTGTTGTAACTGGGACATTTCGGTCAAATGAGGATTGGGAGGTAAATGTGTGGTTCGTTGTTCTTGCCAACGATGGTATTCCGTCCATCGTTTGTAAGGGACTAAAGCTAGTTTTCGTCCTTCCATCAGATTTCAAGGATCACGTCTGAGATCTTTTGACTCCAGTGTCCTCCTTTTATCTTCTTGGTCTTTTATCTTGGAATTAGGGCGGGTATAATATGTCCCATGGCACTCAGTATAGGTTTCGCTACATTGGTAATAAGTCCTAACAGGGGTAAAAATCCTCCGCGTTGCACCAACATCTTTTTCTTTTGACGAATGGGTATTTTCTTTTGGTCCATTTGGCGAAGAACGTGTCGATGTTTGGCTAAGAAATTTTTCTGATGCTTAGTCAAAGGTATTGTGCTTTTCAAGACGTTCAGACAACATTCGCTCACCATATCGATGACATCTTTGGAGGCAGTTTGAATGAGTTGTTTTCGCATGGGTGGAGGAGCTTTGGACAGGACAGACAACATGTCCCAATGTTTGACTAAACGAGGAGGTAGTCCTTTCCTTTTCTTTCCTTTGGGGGTAGAAGAGGAATGTCTTTTGCGGGGTGACATCTTTGTTTGTTGATTCCGGGACACACACCAAACATACACTAACGTCGATGACTTGTCACACGGTCTTTTATCCTTTTTTGGGAGACTATCGCTTCGTGATAAAGGTAACGATGTGTTTTCCAAAATCGCCAAAGAATCCTCCTCTTTGGCGGATCCTCTTTTTCTTTGTACGAGTGTGTCTTTTCTGGGGGTGACGTCGATGTTTGGCTAAGCGGTTTTTCCCATGACGAGACTGTCATTTTCTTTTTCCTTTCTGGACAGGAGAACGACGATGAGGTGACATCTTTCGGTGCACAAAAAAATACACTGACATCCATGGCCCGACATGCGTCTTTTTATCTTATTTTGTTTGGAGCCTGTCCTTTACCCTTGTGACAAATTTATCGGCTATCTTATCGAATTCAAGGAAAGGGCCAAAGAAACCTCCCTTTTGATGTCTTTTCTTTGGACGAGTGTGCCTTTTCAGAGAGTGACGTCGATGTTTGGCTAAGCGTTTCTTAGGATGACGTGACTGTCTTTTTCGTTTTCTTTTTCCTTTTTGAACCGAAGAAGAACGACGATGGTAACGGTGTACACTTCTTGGAGGGGACATCTTTGGGTGTGCAGCAGCACAAAAACACTAATCCGTATTGTTTGCCTCGGGTCTTTTTTATACTGGAATTCGTCGCCACTGCTTGTCTTTACGTCGTATCAACTTGATGACAGGCAACACACGTCGTGGAGGAGTTCGCAACGGACTAAATCGGGACAGTTCTTGCTTGGACAAATCCAGTAAACTCTGTAACACACCCGTTCTCTCTTGGACTTTGATTTTGAGGGCAGGTACTTTGTGAGCAGCGGCCACAGCCGCTAAAGAGGAAGAGGGTGTCACCGCTGGAGGAGAAGTTTTTGGAGACACTCTCTTGCGAGTAGAAGCTGTTTTCTGTGGACTTTTCTTTTTTTCTGAGGCTGTGACCTGGTCTTGACACCGTTGCTCTTTTTCTTTTTCTTCTGGTTACGTTTGGGCGTGGCTTTGTTCTTGGGGACGACTTTGGGAGCATTAGGATCCCATTTTAAGAGGGAACAAATGATGACACCTCCTAGAGAACCGCTACCTCCAGGTTTCAAAATGATTTTCTTTTTGGTTTGAGTGTCGATGCGAGGATCGGCTAGTTGCGTCAGGGCGCCTTTGTTTCTCTCAAACAAACGTTTGGTTTGATGTGGAATCTGAATGATGCCTTGCAGTAATTGACGTTCTGTCACCGTAAAGACTTCTTTGAGACTAGCTTCTAAGACACGAGCACGTATTTGTGGATTTTTTTCGCGACTGATACCGTACAAGGCACGAATCAATTTAATGGGAAGATGAGACTGAAGGGATGACATGTTGACGATGTGTGAGACAGAGTCAAAGTGACCGAAGTCTTTATAAATTTATTTTGGTGATTGTGACTAAGTAGACAAAGGGGACGTGTACACGACCGGCCCTCTGTCTTTGCACCAGTGGTGAAACAGATGGGTACAAAATCGCAAATAATCGGGAGGGGTGGGTTTTAAATCCACGAGTAAATAAGCGTGTGGGTTTGAGTGGCATCGTCGTACGCATGAGTCAGCCAAGGCGTTCCTAACTGTTTGGCTAAGACTTGTACTTGCGATTTATCTCTAGGGCTTTTAAACAACACCACGTAATGAGCATTGAGACTGATGGTACGATGGGCTTTACTTTGTTGAAACAAATTTCGGGTGATGTAAATGACACTGGCATTACGATGATGCCCTTTGCGTGTAAACCAGAGTTTAATTTCTTCTTCGTCTTCTCTTAACATGTCGTCAAAAATAACCAAATGAGTTTGACTAGGGTGAGACACGGTCCCGTCGTCCTCGCCAGGAATGCCTTCCACAAAGACAATGGAATCGCTTTGACTTTCTCACAGAAGGCTGTACGCTGATTGCCACTATTTGTAACACCACACGATGCGTTGAGGGGGACGATCGATCAAATGATGTTTATGTTCGATCAAACGTTTGACAAATTCGGTTTTGCCTGAACCGCTCGGTCCGGCAATGAGCATGTTAAAGGGATGGCGAAGATACAAGGCCTCCCAACTAGTCCGATCTACGTGTTCTTCAATGACTTTGACAGTGGAGGAAGAGGGAGCAGAGACAGTAGAGGTAGCCATAGTAGTAGTGAAAGGAATGTCACTTTTGACACGAAGACGGACAAGACAAGAGTTTTATACTTTTTTCAGGACACGTTTATTGTCATCTTTAAAAGTGAACAACACGAAAGACAAAAATACATAAAAGCCAAATGGCTAAGTACATGAATACAAGAAACATCAAAACGATCATAATGGAATATAAACAAGTCTCTGTACAACATTTGTGATGATCAAGAGGTGAAATCGTAGGGGTACTGTGTAATGTTCTGAGAGTCTCTACACTCCTTGGCACAATCACACAAGAGTCCTCCCGGAATGGTCTTTCAGGGATGTAGATCACGGTCCTGTCCTGAAGAGAGTGGTTTTCCTCGGTCACGACTTCTTCTTCTTCTTCTTTTTCTGGCACTGTCACTAACAATGGTTTAAAAGTTACTTTTTTCACGGAACGTTTTCATTTTTTAGGATTACAAATCTTGGGCATAGTATGCCACTTTTTTTTTCCAAGCCTCAAACACCCAACTTTTCCAGTCACGTACATCTTTCCAGTGAGGGTGTAAGTCACAAGCTACACACACGTCGTCGTACACATCTTCAGTGCCTAAACGTTGACGAATCTTGTTTTCCCGTAGAGGCTGAGAAGTATCAAGATGAAAGCGCAAAGCTTTGAGCAGAATGAGTCTCTCGTGTACATTTAAAGGGACCACTTTCATGTTTTTTTGGAGTGGTAGGTACTGTTCCTAAAGAGTCCACAAGGAATCGGCTGGTAAACAAAATCCCAAAAAGCAAGTTACTAAGACACACACTACACGTCGACCCCAATTCAATGCACACAGTTCTCGTAATAGGTGTTGGTAATCCTCTACCGTTTCAACAGTGTCATTGATTTCCTTCCACGGAATATTCTGTATCACGAATGATAAAGGTCATGGCATAGTAGTCTGTTTTTATACCTCTTTTGTCTTACCTCAATCACTTCTCCTAGAAAGAAAGTAATGAACGTAGTGAGTAATTTCTGACCACTGCCATTCCAGGAAACGGTCAAGAATGTCAATAAAATCTTCAAATGTAAATGGCCTAAAGCGAAATAGTAGAACGAACGCACCCTTGATCCACAGAAATCGGACTTGTTTGTTAACTTTGGTCAATTTCCTCTTGTGAATTTCTCGACACAAAAGTTCTACAGTCACTAATTGAGATTTGGCTCTAGCAAGTCCCTGCCAAATGTCCTTGTAGATCTTCTCTTGCAATTCTATTGGTAATGTTTGAAGATTATTTTCTACATGGGGTTTAAATACTTGTCTAGGGGTTGTTCAATGTTTGACTCCTAGCCCTGTAGCTGGTTTCTTACACGACATGGTAGGCCCACTTCAATGACGAGGTCCCACTAAAGGTAGGTAGTGACAATCTGGAGACCATCGAGCATGTTCCAGGTAAGCGCAATCTTTCTTCTCCCACGCGTGAAGTGACACACCACAACTGAAGCACTTGACTTTATCCCCTTCGCCCAAGTAGATAAATCCAGCTCTAGCTAATTCTTCGGGGGTAGGTCCTCCCAGATATTTTGGCCATTTTCCTTGGAAGGTTTGCAATCGACTTTCAAAGTCACAGTATTCTGGCAAACGCACAGGGAACGAATATTCGTCTTTCACAGGTTCATTTCGATGAGGGTACGGTGAAATATGTAGGGGTTTGCTCAGTTTGGGATGACATCCGTAGGGTGGTAGCCTTCCATGATGACATTCACCATGAAAACCAGTAAAGTGAAAAGGTGTGCGATGACGAGTGGTATCGCTTTCGCATCCATCAGGTTTGACAGGCACAGCATCACTTTCCATGGTAGGTATGGTAGTAGTAGTTATAGCAACGTTCCAATGATGATGTGGTACTGAATCGCTAAGGTCATAGCGTACGTCATCCCTGCCATCGCAAGGCACAGCTTCGTACTCGAGTTTACTCTTGCTGGATACTTGATGTGTGAAAGGATTCATTTTTTCTCGCTTGGCGTTTGTAGTCACAATGAACTATCAGTCTTGAATGTTGTCCCTTTTCATATGTTCGCCAATATCAGTGTGACCGTACGGTAAAGTAAAGTGATTGGGAAGCCGTACTCGCTTCTGGTACACGATTTGATAGACTTTTTCCAAGGGTCGGCTAACAATTTGGTGTGTGGGTAAACGTACAATCTTGTGCGGTTCATGGGTGGTCACTTTAACATTTCCATCCTCTCCAGACTGCAAGGCTTCTTTCAAGACGCCAAAGTGTACCAGTTGCCTGGTGCGATAATTGAGAGTCAATCCTTTCACTTTGCACTCCGTGTACACTTCTCCTTGCGGGTTACGGTAGTCGTAGCCGTAATGTTTGGGACCGCCACTTGCAAAACGTAGAATCTTGTCGTCGGGAAGCTCGTCCGTCCAGGCTCCTGAACGGTCTCCTTCGATGACAGGATGAAGTTGACCCAGGCGATCGATGTAGATGCAACTGTCCGTGTCAAAATACAGCATACGATATCCTAATAGTTCTAAAGCTTCGTACAGCATGGGCTGTCACGTAAGCAGCAACGATGACATTTCCAAATTCGTCGGCTTCTACAAAGTCCAGTTCTTCTTCATAATTGACTAAGATCAAGTCCTCACGAAGGACATCTACGTGTTTCATGTATTTGATTTTGTCGTGAATCATCTGAAAGTAGCAGGAAGGTTCTGTCAAATACTCCATCTGGGGTAAACACGGTCGTTGTGCCATTTTGCCCCACAAACAATTTAACATCACTTTGGCAAACGATCGCCTTCCTTCGTTTTTCTCCACGTGGTCTAAAGTGATGCCTTCCTGCTCCCTGTATTTCTCTTTGAATTTCTTTTGGTCTTCGGGAGTGTGACAGTTGGAAGGATAGCCACTAGCTTCTTGTTTTAGTTTCAAAAAGGCATTCACGTAATCTGCAAAAATGCCTTTCTGAGTCTCGTCGCCCTTGTGGTATTTTTCTGTCTTGGGAAAGTGGTAAATTTCGTACACTTCTAACAGCTGGTATCCCAAGTCCAGAGCTTTAAACAATTCCACGCTGACCCACGTTCCCGTCAAGGCGCGTTCTTCCTGAGTGTGGTGACAAGGTTGGTCTTGGTTGCACGTTTCGGCACAAGTACGGCACAAGGAAAACATCAGTTTTCCTTGGCAATGATGTGGTAAAACGGGATGGTACTAGTACGTGGGAGGCAGACTTTACATTTGATCAATCCTTCGTATTGTCGAATATTGTCCACGTCAATGTGTTCCGTCAGCAATTGTGGATGCCCTGCGGGAAAGTGACAATATTTGCACACGTACGGATACAGAGAACACACGTCCAAATATTTGATTTCCTCTCCTTTCTCTTCGTCGGCTTGGAACAGCAAACAGGTAGCATTCGTCCGTTCTCCGTACAAACTGTCCCTTGGGTTTAGTGGGTCCACCAGCTTGTAACTTTCCATGATGCGCTTAAACTCGGGATCGGTTTTCAATCGCTGATCGTACTCGTGTTCCCACATTTCTACCACTTGGTATCCTTGCTCTTCTAACTTCAAGCGTCGCTGACAAGTGGTCTGGTACAAGTCTTCCATGGTCCGTTGTAAAAACTGATTTTTAGTGTTACGTTGAGCGTAGCAGATGGGACATCCGTGAAATAAGCACCCGTTAAACTCGTACACGAGTTGAGGGTTTTCTAAGTCCCAGCGATCTACCGAATACCTTCCGATGGTCTTTTCGCCTCCTCCGTTGCGAGCGTGTTGGATCCATTTGTCTTCCTTGTCACACAAGTAATGTAACCAGCGTAGGGCTTTGACAGAATATTGAC
This sequence comes from Megalonaias nervosa, assembly GCA_016617855.1. Classification (NCBI taxonomy): domain Eukaryota; kingdom Metazoa; phylum Mollusca; class Bivalvia; order Unionida; family Unionidae; genus Megalonaias; species Megalonaias nervosa. The sequence goes on from JAECUM010096251.1 coordinate 101,899, forward strand.
GTTTGACAAAATTGGTTGTTTGAGGACTGATGACAGCAAGGGTGTTTTCCGGCATGAATCGTTGGTGGTACACTAAGGAACACGCTTTGGCAATGGTGCAGGTTTCTTTCAAAGGGTCGATCCCACCGTGTTCCATGAACAGTTCTCGAAATTTTCCACAGCAACGCCGTAAAATGTCCACGTCGGAACGACAATATTTTAACATTTCTTCCTGAAAGTCGAAGGGGTCCGAAGCGTGAGTCTGGTACCAAGCGTAGAAAGCTTCTCATTGTTTGGTACGCATGTTGTCGGGGTCGTAGTAGTGAGCCTCAGGCAAATGAGTTAGAACGGCGTGTTGATTGGCTTCGGTATTGAAAAAGTGTGAAAAATAGCCTTTGGCCATTTCTGTCATTCCAAACGTTTCAGGCATGCGGCTCAAGGGCATGGCCAAGTAACTCATCGAATCTTTAAACTGCACTTGACCCACTTGCATGGAAATGATTTTGGCTCCGTTCAAAGTCACTTTCGGACGTTCGGTACTTTGTTCCGTATAGCATCTCAACAGAAACTGTCCGTCGTATCCCGAGAAATTGTGAGCCATCGCCGTGGCATAGCGATGACAATCTCCGTAACGTTCGATGTCTTCTTGACTCCACGTCTCGTCGATAGGGTTTAAAATCCATTGGGCGAAATCGGCTAGCGTGTTCGGTCCCCGAAAGATTTTTTCACGTCCTCCAGGAATCTTGCTACAGTGAGGGCAATGAGTCAAGATAGGTTCTTGGATGCACTTCTCGCACGCTCGGTGAGCCACGCAGAAATTAGGAATGTGAATGCCAGTCTCTTGCATGCATTCGAAATCGGAAAAGATGAAATGGCCTTTCTTCTGGTCATTATCTTCTTCTTCTTCATGTTTGGATTGGTAATTTTAAATGTAGCATTGGTGTTCCAAGTCCACGACTTGGCGACAAATGTGACATCGCTTCTTTCCTGAACATAGTGCGCCTTGACACAATTGGTACGTATACCTTGTCCACAAGTAGGGCACAATCTCAGGAGTTGACAAGCACATTTCCGCTATGAACCTTGCGTCTTTAGATGTTGTTGGTAACAAGTTGGACTGACAAATGTGCGCTGACAAGGTGGGCAATGCACTCGTTCATGTCCTTCGTCCAGACAGGGCTTAGAGGCCAAATATCCCTCACATTTCGATCCGCAATGCTTGTGTTGCTCTCGATTGTTATAGCCATAGACACATTTCTCACAGTAATAACTGTATGACAGGAATGCAGTGATACTGGTAATGGCATCAAAATGTTCATTGTGATGATAGACGTGAATGTATTTTCCGTCTTTGAAATTTTTGCCTCGAAACAACAGCGGTCCGCGCACTTCTTGAGGGTGCATTTTCAAGGTGTAGCGTGGAGCCAAAACGTCTTACAACTTTTGCATTTCAGGAATGCCACAGGGTGTGTCTTTGGATAACCCCGCTTGCTGTAACAGGAGTTCTGCTTCTCTTTGTTGTTTGGTTCGATTTGATCGTCGAATTGTTTTCCAGGCTCTTTTCCATTCTATCGTGTCATTCTTGTCGGTATACGTTCGTCCCACCACGATGGCAGGGGCTAAACACATCTGGTCTTGAGGGTTGTTAATTTGAACGAGGCTACGCTTGATGCTGCGAAGATTGTCTACCAAGATCACCTTTTTTGCGTCCCGTCCCTTGGGGAAGAGACACGTGGGTCATGAACAGTGTCGCTTTTCCGTCGGTGATGTGAAACTTGTCGTTGAATTGTTGTACGTGTTGAATCTTGTCCATAACTTTAGAAGGTATCAGTTCTGCTGGGCTGCTAAACTCGATCCAAACGGGGGACTTCAAATTGTCGTGATGAATAGAAAGTCTCAAGCGATCGTCTTCTCTGGCTTGACATTGCCGTTTCAGTGTAGTTAACAAAGAATCCCACACATCGGTGATGAACCCTTCTGCTTTCTCCAACGGTACGTGGAACTTGAAATCTTTAAACTTCACCGCCTACGTGTAGGCCGTAGTTCTAAATTTTCTGGAGGAACGTTTGTCCGTCTCTCGAATGTGGTAGTACTTTTCAGGGTTTACTGATGGTGATGGACTTTGGTTTGGTGTAGACTCTCTGGGCTTAGCTTCTGGTTCACTCATCTCATCTTCTGACACTGGTCTTGCTTTTATGACGATCTGGACATTCTGTAGCCCAATGCCTTTTGTTCTGACAAAGTCACTGGCATGAATCTGAGCCAAGACTTCAGCTACTGTGCGAAGAGATAAAGCACGTTTCTGTCTCTTACTTTCTTCTCCTTTCTTTACGAAATGATGCAATCGTTTCATCTTGATTGCAAAAAGTCAAATGACTACATTTGAAACGCCATGGACCCCTATATATGCATGTTAGGCTTAGTGCATATATAAAGGGCTGGTGACTTCCCTCTCAGTATTCATTTCACTCTCAAGCCGATCAGCACGATGGAAGAACCCACACAGATCAAACTTCTGATTAGTGCTTTGCGAGGTGTCATACGAAAGTTTTCTTCAGACAAGCCGACGGACTACTCTCCCTCCTTTCGAGATAAAAGTCAAGACACTTGCTATATGTGTCAGAACAAAAGGCATTGGGCTACGGAATGTCCAGATCGTCATAAAAGCAAGACCAGTGTCGGAAGAGACAAACGTCAAGATACTTGTTATCATTGTAAAGAGAAAAGACATTGGTCTTCAGAGCCCCCTAAGAAAGAACAGGAGCAGGAGGAGAAAGAAGAAGAGGTGCCCTCGGCAAAGGAAGATCCCCGTCACGTTCAGAAAGAGAAGACAGAAAAGAAAGGAAGACGAGAACAATGTGAGGAAGAAGAAGAAGAAGAAGAAGAAGAAGAAGAGGAAAAAAAAATGTAAAAGTGAAGAAATTGAAAAAACAGAGAGAGTGAAAGGAAAAAGACACGGAAGAAGTCTATGAACTTTTTAAAAGTGTTGTGTTGTGTTATGTTGTGATATTGAATTATAAAAAAATTTGTGCCAGAATAGACCAGACTGAAAAAACGTAAGTGTCTCTTGGTTTTGATTGTTTAGAATGATAAGGACCTACACTCATACACTCACAACTCGTACATCATTGGGTTAAACAAGGGTTTTTGAGTTTTAATTGATTTTGGCAAAATGAATAGTCTCTCTTTTCAAAAGAAGTGAGTGGCCCTGAAAAGGACCGTTGGGTATTTGTTTTTCTTCCTTAGAACAAACTCAGGAACGAGAAGCAATCCGCTTTAACTGCCTTAAGCCTTTGCCACGGCCAAGGCCTACTTCTGGACTTGCTCCTGTCAATGATTTAGTAGAAATCACTAGGGGTGGTATCTCTGGTGTAGTAACAGGGTTAGGCTGTTTGGCTCGGGAAGGTCTCTTTTTTCTCTTGGGTAGTAATAAAGAAGTCTGATACATTTGTTTCAGACTTCTTAACTCGGCCAAAATGTCCAAGAGTACCGTTACCGTTTGACTTTCACTGTTCTCCTTCTCTCCTAGTCTTTGTTTCTTCTCTACTGCTTCTTCTTCCTGTCGTTTCCTTCTTGCCTCTTCTTCTCGCTGTTGCTGTTCAAGGAGAAATGCTTGTTCTGCCTCTTTCTGCTGCTGTAAAAATTTCTCCAATTCTTCTTTCTGTCTTTGTATAAAATCGTCGACGTGTGGTAAAGAAGGAGAAAGTGGCGAAGGTACTGGTACCGGAACACTACTAAATCCCAGTTGAAATCAACCTCTTCTGGAAGTAGCGCTGTGTTAACTTTGGTAGCCACTACTATGCCATCGCTTTTCGTCTCCATAGCCGGTGCACCCCAATTCATTGTCTTCTTAGTTTCCGTCATGTTTCACAAAACAATGTCGCATCGATTCACTGCGCACAGAAGCTGGCGCACCTATATAGGGAATGTGACGTGACAGATAGCTCTCTTCGGATTGGAAGACAGACTCCGCGAAGTGACTGAATTTTGTAACGCGTGATGGGATTTTTGAACAATTTCAATCCGTTTCGATCCGGACTTCCACTATAAATAAACGCGGTTCACATCATTTTCTTCACCTGTTATCGTCACAAAGATGTGGACCAACGTTGAATCGTCTACTTTCGTAAGGTCATTGTTCTTCCGTACGGACTTACCCATGTATGTCGGATCAGCATGGAGAATCGTTAGGATCACCGAGACAAGCATTTGGAAAAGACGGGCTTATGTGGAAAGACAAGGCTGTCTGAAGAGAGTTCTGGTTTATGGACCAGAGGTTAGACGAAGTTTGAGGAAGAGAAGAAGACCTGTGCGATGCTCTCTATGTTAACGGAATGGTGTTAACATAACAAACAACAGCCTTTTCAGGGCCACTCCATTGCCTCGAAAAGATATTAATTCTTTCTTGCCTAAAAAATTTTTTATTCGATTTTATAATTTGTGTAGATATTTATTCTCTCTTTCCTAAAACATTTGTTTAGTCGAATTTATAATTTGTGTAGGATAGATTGATGTTCATCAATCTATGGAAAAAAAACGAATATATAAAACCTACTCTACTAAAACACGAACGCGCCTGATTCGTGTTTGTCTATAGCAATGACACAGGTGGCCTGACGTCACAGTACTACCTTGCTACATTGTTGCCAATGACCAGTACCGTGACGTCACTCTACCTGTTCCATTCCTCTTGGTGCTATACAGGCCCAGCGTGTGCTAATACAAAATTCCCATTGAGGGTCATAGTGGCCCAGGCTGTATTTTTGGGTCTATAAGTCGGAGGGCCATAGTACCCCAGGCTGATTTTCCTTCGTTGGCATGATGAGGGCCCTACTACTCCTAGTCACTACTATCCTGCTTGAAACGTGTACAAAAGATGGTGTTACAATGCCGTTGTATATCCTGCTTGAAACGTGTTCTAAAGATGGTGTTACAATGCTGTTGTACATTGTGCTTGAAACATGAACTAAAGATGGTAATATGATGTCATTGTACATCACGCTTGAAACGTTTACTGTAGACGGTGATAAGGTGCCGTTGAGATATAATTAAACAGTTCAAGCAATATACAAAAATATGGTGCTCGTTCATGAAAATATGAACAGCTGGATGTCCTGTCGAGAACTTGTTTTTCACAATGAAATTAGACCCAAGCTTCTGATTTAGTTCGTTCCACCTACTCAACTGTTTACACGTGTGGTTTTGTTTTCTTTCAATCGCTTCCACATTTCCTAAAAAGTGTCAGTTTTCAAGTGACACACGAACCTCCTTAAATCAAAGCGGGAGCTTTCATTGCTCAACATCGTAATCTCCCTTTTAATTATTTTTAAAAAGGACCAAGGAAGTTTTAAACTTTAAGAGAGCATCCAGATATATAAAAATAAGACTTTTCTTTTAGGTCCAGTAGCAAAGTGGTGGTAATGCCTATTAAATAGTTTGGTTTCAAATGGTATAACATACAGATCAAATAGTATAATCAACAATTAAAATCCACCATGGGTAGAACATCTAATGGTCAAATATAGCCTATGTATGCATATGCAGTCTAAAGCTATACCATTGAATGACTGACAATTGATTATGTAACCATCGCCAGTTTTGAATGGAACAAACATATATACCCGTACCTATCAAAGCGTATACTATAAAGTGATCAAAGTACTGAAGGTATTCAGAATTCGGCCATCTGAAAATAGCAGCATGTGGTTGACTGATTTGTTTCAACAGGTGCATGTATCAATTTTATTCTTCTTCTTTGATTAAATATTGAAGAAATAATTATCCAACGCATTAAATAATGGTTACCACTGCAGATTCAGATATAAAATATCCATTAAAATGGGACACTTAAAAAGCGATACAAAGAAACAACAATACATATAAAATTTAAAAACTAAAACAGCATCGTCTAAAATAGATTTTGCCACGTCCAACTGTTCCAAACGCAATTCACAACAGCCTCTCTTTAACCCACACAGATATCACTGGCGAAGGCTACTGGATATTGTACTAACATTGTTAGGGCATTGTAAATTATGTAAACATGTGGAAATTTAAAATTATATTTGGATCACTATATCACTCTACTGAGACCTTTACATTGTGTGTCACTATATCATTCTGTTGAGAACTTCACATTGTGTCTCAATATGCCTCTATTGAGACCTTCACATTGCGCGTCACTATATCACTCAACTGAGACATTCACATTGTGTGTCATATAATCATTGTTCTGTGACCTTTACATTGTGTCACTATATCACTCTACTAAGACCTTCACACTGTGTGTCACAATATGGATCCATTAAGACCTTCACATTGTGTATCACTATAGCACCACTATGAAAATGAAGATGTTGAGTCAGGAAGAAACCTTATCGAAATTAAGCAAGAGGATGGATAGAGGGAAGGAAATAGATCAATAATTAAAGACTAATCACAACAGACGATGTAGTTTTGTTGTTTGAAATCAAATACTTAATGTGCTTCGCCCATCCAACTCAATAATGTGCACACTAAGTCGCTAATAAATAATAACTACTGAGGATTATGGTAGTCCCCACATTCGGTATAAGTGGGGGAAATAAACGAAGATACAATACCAAATATTTAATGGGTGACATATATGGAGGGTTGACAGCTTTGATTATATTGATGTTGGATTTAATGTTCCTTCATGGTTTTGTCTTGCCACGGAATTAAACCATGTTGACTAGATACAGGAAAGAGTTAGCCACAATAATCGCAAAGTAACGCTTTTTCTTTTTAATCATTTCAGGAAAATGGTGTAGGAAAGAAGTCAGTAAACGTGATTGACGGAATCCGATGTTTCCTTGATGATGAAAATACATAAAATATTGTTCACACACTTTCAATTCGGATTCTTTTAATTTCAAGTTATTAAAATGCCTTGAAGCAGTATTTATTCTCATAGAAGGTGACATCTTCTTTAATTGATGGTAAACCATGCGAATCCAAATATTGCATGTCAACCTTCTGAAGCAGACAGTCACCCAGTCTATTTCTTGGTCGATCTCTGTTTCCTGTATTGATGACATTGGCTGGAACGTTTTTGTGGATTTCTTTCGTTTTTGTTTGTTGTGTTTTGTTTGTTTGTTTGTTTTATTTTTTCTTTTCTTTGGTAGTTTTCGTTTATTTAAGTTTTGCTGATGTGTTTCTTCCTCGTCTTTTCTTCTTCTTCTTCTTCTTCTTCTTCTTCGTCTTCTTCTTCTTCTTCTTCTTCTTCTTCTTCTTCTTATTATTATTATTATTATTATTATTATTGCTGCTTTTGCTGTTGTTGTTGTTGCTATTATTGAGTTTGTCCTTGACCTAGACTTCTGGATTCCATCGCGATTAGTGAGACATTCTTTGATTGTAAGTTGATCCCCTCTTTCTCCGTCAGCAGCCATCACAACAGATTTCGCTTTAAATGGAATCACTCTTTGCATCACGGCAAACGATTAGCATCGTCAAAAGAATCTCCATCTCAATTACTTAGCCATAAACTTGTACTTTAAATTTCCCTTTGAGACATTTGAATCAAAGAAATAATCACAGTTAATGTTCTCACTCTAATCATTTATAGTCACGTGATGATGATGAGAGTCTCTAGAGGCGTTCTGGACCTATTAAAGGAAGGCAATTCCGGCTCGAAGACTATTTTGCAGGTTGAATCTTTATTACTCACATTCGCAGAGTTTCGCGTAACAAATAAAACACTATAATTTCTCTCCATTTTCCAAGTATGCAAATTCTGCTGTAGCTAAATCTACTGTCTGAGATATCCCGAGTAGGCCCTTAAGGATAATTCAGACAATTCCATTTGAATGTCAACAGTGTACTGGAAAAATCGCAATACCCTTTCAGATTTTGGGGACTTAAGTGCTCTGCGCTCATTCACGAACCTCTGTAATAAGGCTATGTTGGTTCTGGAATGACAGGTTTTATGTTAGCTACTTTTGTGGAGCGTAGATGTCAGCAAAGAAGAGAAAAGTCTGCTATTGAAAGGGCGATTGCATCTAGAGCCTGTTAAGGAAATAGCATAACTATCTATGTGATGGATCCTGCAATGTTCTTGTCGCAGGGCACAGCAACATATTTGCCTTTCTTCTGTGCAGAGCAACATCTTTAGAGAAGAGTTATTCCATTTTCGTCGAGGTCTCTGCTGAAAGGGGTCTCTGATATTTTTCTACTTGAAAGTAACCTTAGCCTTAAGATATATTGCTGTAATCGTAAAGCCACTCCTGTTTCTCAAACAAGATTTAAGAGACGTTTTCCAACGGTTTCCCGACAACGTGATATGATTCATGTGTAATCTTCGTTTGATCATGGATTTTGACTAGAAAGTCTTTTTCCTTTCCAGACTTGTGGAATTCTACTTTCTTATCCTGGTTTCGATATACGTAATTGGTGGATACACCACAACAAAAACGGAGAAAGTGCCTTCGGGATGTTCGTCGGTCTGCGGGCGTTGGATGTCAAATAAGGGTCAATAATCACGTTTGCAAACTCTTTGGTAGAGCTAACTCGTTAGTAATTCACCATGATTAATTATTCTCTCTGATTTGTTTAATGTGTTTAATGAGTTTTTTTGTATAGACCGCCAACTGAAAGTATCTGCTTGGATCCGTAAAGTATTCCATCTTGGGTATAATCTGGTGCTGAGTCTTTTTCTCCCAAACAGTTTAACTTCTTCCCTTTTAGGAACTCGTTTAAGTATTGGCTGGACTCTATCTATCGTGTTGGTATTGTTCCATTGAGAGGGAAAAAATTCAGATTTCATACACTTTTAGCAATTGGTATCAACGAACGAGAATGCAGAACAATTCCATACTCACCAAGGTTTCTGTCAAAGCGCATTCTTTCTCCTCGTGCCGGCAGAGTTCGTGTTTATTACAAGTTTCAGCACCTGTGACACATAAATGAAAGATCAGTTTTCCGTGGCAATGATGAGGTAACACAGGATGTCACACATCCATTTATAGAATAACATTGTCTTTGACCAATGCATCGTATTGGAGAATGTATTCGACGTCGATGTGTTCTGTGAAAAGTTAGTTTGTTCTCTTTTAGATTCATCAACAGACGCGTAGCATTGTTTTAATTTGATCGTATGAAACTTGACTCACAAATATTTGTCTACATTTGAAACATTCATTATTCATTTTATCTCAGAATCATAAGGATCTGAGACCAAACTATGATAGCCTCTATCTGCACAACGTAAATGTTGCTACGGATAAATCCGTTGCCACGTCTTCCACAAAAATGATATGGGTATCCCAGAAATCATATGACATTGATAATAGCGTGAAATAACTGTGCCAGTGACATAAGCGTTTGTAAAGAGATAAAACGTCTTGAATTATTTGCATTTCATGGGGTTCGCACATGGTATCTTTAGAACACCAGCGTGGTTTGAAAGTGTATCTGCTTTCCTTCGTTGTTTGGACCAGTGAGATTTTTTTAATCTCATCGATATACGCTTTCATTCTGGTGTGTTGCTTTTCTCTGCTTGGGCTATGACATTCGCTAAATACGTTTTTGTCTTTCTTGTTGTCGATCTTTACTAGACCTCTTTTTTAACGGTTTGATTTAATCTACGGACATTATCCTCTTGTGCTACAGGAAGACGTTCATTTTTGAACAAACCTGACTCTAGTGTTGATGGTGCTGGTGGTAATAATGGTGATGATGCAAAGTCATCAATCATTTCATCAACTAAATTGCTTGGGTGAACTTCTGCTGGCACTGCTTTTCTCTTTTCATTCGTCACAGAATGCTGCCTTAGCTTCACATCTGGTTTTCCAATAGAATTGTGTAATCGTTTAATAGAGATACTCGCTCATGATATAAAATATTATTCTGTTTTACTCCCACCATATATAGAGAACCAATATAAGACGGTCAAACATTTAAGTTTAACTGGCAAGTTTGGAAGACCGAATGTTTGTCATCGTATCATATCCCTTCTCTTTCTATACAGATTTGGTTTTAATTGTATGGTATTAAATTGCAATTGTACGTATTTGTCTATAAAAGTAACATTTTGATTATTATTTTTCTATCATTATGTTATCAGGTAATTTAATTGGTATTCCAAGCTATACTCCTCTATTTTTCTTATCGGATAATGCACAATCGACATGAAGAATTGAGAATAATGAAAAATTGCGTAGCAGTCTCTCCCTCTCTCAGTAGCAGTAACAACTGCTATCTATGTTTGCTCTTCAGTCAATTGATCTAAATAAACAACTTAAGTGTAACTGATTTTATCCAACAAAAGGGCAACATTATTTAAGTTTTAATCTGAAACCGTCTTTCGTTTTTTAAAGTGACATGTTGCAAGCGTAACAAAAATGAGAATTTAAACATTGTAAAAAGTTCTTTTAAAAACTCAAGTTCATAAGTCTGCAAAACAAGAATCCATTTATTATATTTTAGAAGCTATCAATATATGGTGTCTATACTTTCTTCCCTTTCACAAGTAAATGATGATAGTGGTAAAAGGAATCATATCTGGAAAGGCTCATCTTAAAAATTAATGTGTTAGCAGTCTATTGCTTACATTAACAAATCCTTTTATTTCATATACTGTCAGTTATGGTTATGTATACCACGTTATTTGTGAAGACAAACACCCTTGAGTACAAGTAAACCAAGCAATCATTTTTTAATTACCCTTCTAGTGTTCAGCGGTTAACGTATCGAACTGGAATGGTGAAATGTCGAATCGGCCCTGAAAGGCTGGGTACGCTACCGTGACCACAGTGCGATAGCAAGTATCCGGGAAAGGTAAGTCAGCTAGTTATATCGGCATTCTAGAATCTTTAGTGTACTGATATGCCATTAAATATCACTGAGTCTGAATAAGTCAGTCCAGGTGTCAGCTGCGCAATATTTATTTCCATCCTACATCCGGAGGTTGAAGAAAAAAATTAGAATAGTTATTATTCATGAAGGTCTGTGTTCTTGTTTGTATATGTGCATGTCGGAACCACCCAACGTTTACTTCCGTACCTACTTCCTGCACTATCTGCGTACGTACGTATGCACGTACATACCTACTTTCCTATTTTATATATCTATGTATCTATCAGTAATTTTCTATACTTACTTTCATACAATCAACTGACAATAGAATAAAATGAAATAAATATAGAGTGAGGCAATGTGAATGAAACAGACTAATCAGACCCAAATTGCATGCTTAATTTGAGTTCTTCTGTTGGACTTGCTGTCAGACCCTATTGACACGCATATTTTGAATTCGACCGCTGGACTTGCTGGCATATAAGAGAATCACGTTAAAAGTGTAAAAAGAAAAACGTCATGCATACCTTTGTAGATTTGCAGGTAATTGATATTGGGTGTATGTACTAAGATTACATTATGATGGCTATTGATTTTTTCTGTTTTCAATTCAGCCTCTCTAAACAATCAAACAAACCAAAAATGCCGGATAACCTGTTCCATGAGCTTCAATGAGTTCATCTTTGATGATACCTTGAAAGTTAGCATATGAATTCAACACGTTGCACAGTCAGTAACGAACAACAAATGTAGGGATTATCTTGTGAAAATAATTGTGTGCAGACGCCATCACCAATAACGTAACCAACTCAATCATTCGCTATTTTAAGAGAAAATGTGTATTGCAAAGGATAGCGAACGCATCCCCGAGCTCATTGACTAGTCGAGCATCACATGAGGTACGAGTTTTGAAATAATCTAACACATTATTCTGACATAACTGGACCTTTAATATACTTATAAATTCTCTGCCCAAGAATGAACCATAATTTTACCACAACATCTCAAGAATAGAGAAGCGATACTGTCGTTTACTGATTGCGTATTACTATAGAATCATAAGAGGCTTCGATTACTTTTCCCATGGAGGTTTCTTGGTTATAACCTAACATGCTTGACATACAAATGGAAAAGAGTTGGGGTCTCTTTAACAAATCCATATCATCAAGTTCTAACAAGTTGTTCAATCCCTCTGTAAATAAATGTCAAAACAATGATGTTATTCCCTTGCCAAGTCCCCATCGGAGCTTCTCACAATGTTCCGCTAGTGACCGTTCAAACGCTATCAGCCGAGGCTAGAATATTTATTTTTCTAGTTATTCAGTTAGTGACACCTTCTGCGATTATTAACAGTGATAGCAGTCAACATGAATGACCGTTGTTAGTGTTGTTATGTAAGTTTCATTCATAAAACATACTCATGCAATTATCATTTGTTTTAAAAAATATGATATTGGGTTTATGACTTAAGATGACGGTCATATCACAAACGCTGAAATGTTAGTCAATTACTTTTTGAACTTACTTTTTGAAAGTTTGGAACAAAAATATCAATATCATTACCAAAGTAAATTGATCTTGATTGATCAAAGTAAATTGATCTTGATTGCTAGAAAACGTCTTGTCGTTAGCATTAGAAAGTCTGGAACATTACTTGACAATTCGATTATGATAATAATCCGGATTTTGTAATGCTAAGAACTGTTGAATATAGCAATCAATATCGCATTGTACATAATTATCTACCATAAAATCCGATGCAGTGCACGTCCGGGAGGCACAATCTCCACATAATAATTACAGGTATGAATTATTATTAATTAAAAGCATGGACTATTAATAATTGCAGGTACGGATTGTTATTAATTAAAGGTATGTATTATTATTAGCAGTATAACTGGCATGATGTGTCCGGATAATCTGTCGTCCACCCTATCAACCGAATCTGTTGATTTAGTCATGTTCAATAGACTAGAGCCGTCGGATAGCATACATAGCAGTAAATATCATTATTAATTTGAAAAGATGAATAATTCAAGGTGACATATATCAAATCATCAAAGTCAGTTCGAACCAAATCACCCCCAGGATACAAGAGAGTTTCTATAACACATTAATATTCCCCTGAGTAAATTTTAGATTCCCTTATCTAAATAACTTTGTATACAAAAAGAATGATATTTTCAAGAGAGATAAAATAACATCTGTTGTCTCCAATATTAGTTTAAACTCGATAAATTCTATTTTGGTTGTATTTTTAGCATGTGGACCTTGTATATTCCGAAGTAAAATAAGCCATAGAATCTTTTCCATGTATCCATATCGTTCATTCACCTATAATAGAATATTTCTTTTTGTTGACATCGGTTCTTGAAGTTTATTGTTAGTCCGGCTTTTAGCCCACTTTCAGTTTATTTTTATCTGCGGAATTCAGAGTCCAATAGATTATGCTAATCAAATGTTGTTGCTGTTGTTTATTTTGCTTGCTGCATAGGTGCCTGAGCTCTCGTTTTCGTAGGTATGTATCTACTTTATATATATATATATATATATATATATATATATATATATATATATATATATATATATATATATAAGGAACATACATACATACAAACATACATGCATACATATTGCATGCAGTCAGGTCCAACTACGGCATCAAACACTGAGAGTTTCTGTAATGGAACTATGTAAGTTAGGATGTTAGCATTATCCGTGATCCTGCAGATTAAATGAAAACAATTTCAAACATCTTCGATTTCTTCTTCTTCTTCTTCTTCTTCTTCTTCTTCTTCTTATTATTATTATTATTATTATCATTATTATTGTTAATATTATTATTAATTTTATTATTATGTGAACAAACATCGGCCATTCTTTGGTTCTTTTTATTCATTTGTTTTCTTTCTGCAATTAATAACAAGGTGACCACTAAAGGAACAAGAAATTTGATCCGACATGTATGAGGAAGATGATGGTTTTAGGAGAAATTACTTGCTTTGCAAACTTTTATCGATAAACTACATGATAATAATTTAATTTACACATCAGATGATAATATTAGATTGCCCTGAAAGGTTATCAGCGAGGCATGTATTGATAAGAGGCTTTCCCGAAATGTATAAGGTAGCAGTTTGAATGTGCATCACTCTGGCGTATTATGACAGAGAAAGAGATTCTCGAGGTAAGATCCATGAAGGCATTTTCAACGAAAATGATGCTAAACTGGTTTCTGTGAATGTTGATTACTTATAAGAAACACAATAGGTAAGGTCAAATGTGAATTGGGCATAGTCAATAGATGGATAACCCAAGTTCTCCGGACCTCAAGCATATAATGCTCGAGAGTCATATATATATATATATATATATATATATATATATATATATATATATATATATATATATATATACACTGATAAATGCATGTAGTAGCATGATAGTTTGCCATATCTAAATACAATCGATATGGAAGAGTTACCGCCGATACCTTCTAAAAATACAACACAATATACCTATACAAACAGGATTAAGTTGGTAATCTACATATGTTATAAACAGGCCTCGCGCAGTGTCATGGTTTTGAAAGCGCCCGTAGAAATGACTTAAAATCCCAACCATCAATGTCATGTTTATCCCAATTATACTGTTTATATTGTACTGCAAGTCATAACCTTGCAACTTCTCTATTACAATATGTTAATTTAAATTTAATTTTCGTGGGAAACAATACAGAGAGGTACAGGGTATCAGAGTGGGGTTTATTTTTTTTTTTTTTGGTTGGTTTTTTTTTT